>VZRO01006404.1:114365-137960 GCA_013397915.1 Daphoenositta chrysoptera | reverse complement strand
GGTGGGGCCGCGGGGCCGCGCCCGCGGAGCGCAGGGAGGGGGGAGGAGGGGCGGCGCGGGGCCGCGCGTGTCGCGACATAACGGCCGCGCTGCCCGCAGGGGACATGAGCTCGCAGCAGTTCCCCCGCTCGGGCGCGCCTCCCGCCGCCCTGGGACCAGCGCCGCCGCCCATCCCCACCAGCGGCTCCGCCGGGATCATCGCCCCCGCCGCCACAGGTAAGCGCGATCCCGGCCCCGCGTCTGCCGGTTCCAGGGGCGGGAGCGGCCCCGCGGGCAGCGCAGCCGAGCTGAGAGCTGAGAGCTGCCGCGTCCCGCCGGGGGAGAGCAGCCGGCAGTGGGGTCAGCTGCGGCCCCGGAGAGCGCCGGCAGCGCGGGGACGCGCCTGTGCTGCCCGGCGTGTGCGCGCACTCGCCTGTCCGGAGCTCCTCCGCTCCGAGCTCGTAGCAGCAGGGACGGGTGGGCATGGGAACCTCTCACGGAGCTGGAAGTGGGGTGCCGACCTGATTCCAGCTCCTGCTGTCCCTGCCACGGTGACAGGTTTTCGGCAGGCCACCAGAAGTGACTAGGGGAGCAGCTGCGTTTTCAGGAGGGTTTATACTTGTTTTTCGGATAGATATTGCATTAAATATGGAGTTTTTCATGCTGTTTGATGTGGGACTTAATGGCAGTTACTTAGATAATTAAATATTGTCACTTGAAAGAAAAGTTAGTCAATCTGTGTTTAAAGAAGGCGTTTAGATGGATTTCTCAGAGTTGGCCCCCGGTTGCCCAGCATTGCCAGGCCCATCAGTTCTGAGAGGAACAGACAGAAGCAGTGCCAGAGTTCCCACTTTTTTCATCACTGGAATATGTTTAATTGTAAGAGTAAATTTCTTTCATGTAGATATTTCTGATGTCTCATCTCTGACCTAGTGGGTGACCAAAGTGAACTTTTCAACAATTCTTACCTTTTTTCCTCCCTAGTGAGTGACGAATCTAGTCGAGAGCCAGAAGTTGCTCCCAGAGAACACATGGGCCCCAGTGGCCCCATGCAGCCTCGGGAGGAGAAGCAGGAGCCGGTGGTGGTTCGGCCCTACCCACAGGTCCAGATGCTGACACAGCACCACCCTGTCCAGTCTGGTGCCCCAGTGACAGTGACAGCACCACCAGCACATTTGACTCCAGCTGTGCCACTTTCTTTTTCAGATGGACTTATGAAGGTAATGAGAGGATTCATCAGGGGAAAAAAATACGATTTGTATGAGTCGGTGTTGAGAAAAAGTAAATTACACCAAAACCTTCCCTGCTTTTGTTTCTAAAGCTTTCCTTGCATGCTTCTGCTGACTGTGCAGTGCCTTGTGGGTTTGGCTGTTCCAGATGATATACTGAGGACTTGCTAGTACTTCAGCATTATTTTTGAGGGAGGTGTATTTTGTTTATCTTTTAAGAGAACAGTGATTTCAATCCGTTTCTGAAATCTTCCATTTTCTCTGCAGGATATAAAATTAACTGTTAATATCTAGTGTCTGTAGGGCAATACCATAGCCCTGACAGATTCTACTGCTGACTCATGCTAGAACCTGCATATTTCCAGGGCAAAATATGCCCTTTCTTTGTTTGGAATAACCAAATGTTCAGTATCTTTCCTCTCCAAATATTTAGCCATACTTGCATATAGTTTCTCCTCAGGCTTTGACCCCACAAAATGATTGCTACTTCAACACTGAGCTCTCATTTGAAGTTGCCAATGTTTCTGTCTTTCCATTTCTTGTAGCCTCCCTTGAAACCCACCATGCCCAGCCGGCCCATTGCTCCTGCTCCACCCTCTACTCTCTCAGCTCCCACAAAGGTCCCTGGGCAAGTGACTGTGACCATGGAAAGCAACATACCACAGGCTCCAACAATTCCTGTGGCAACAATCAGTGGGCAACAGGTCTGGATTTTTGGTGGTTTTTCTGTTCCATCTCACTGCATGGTCAGATCAATACAAGTACAACTGAGGTGGGCTTTTGCAGCAGGAGGGAAGGTAAAGAGTGCAGGTTTCCCTGTTCAGTGCTACAGGTTGTTGGATCAATTCTGCTTGGATCATTAAACTTCAGCCTTAGTTATCACCACCTCTTTACAAAGCTGCTGATTTGTTGTAATCATCCAACTGAGATAGCACAGCCAGGCTGTGATGGCAGAGCCATACCCAAAAGCTGGGTCTTTCCTTAAAAGCTCCTGCTGTGTCAGTGTCACTAGGACAATTTCTGCTATAGAGAAACTGCTTGGATTCATTTTTGCAGTGTTCTTCAGCTTCCCTGGGAGGAGATCAGAAGAGACTAGTGAACAGTTCATGGGTTTGCACTGTGTTCCTACTGAACTAGTAGTGACAGAATTTGAGGGAGCCTGTGTAGGTAACGCTTTTGAAAATTTTTTTCTCCTCTAACTTGACTGCAGAGTCAGTCCTGGTGGTTTGAAAATAGTTTGTCAGAATACTCATTACTAAACCTCTCAAGGTTTTGATGTAAAGTGCCTTTAGGTGGACTTGAGTCTGGCTAAGGATGTGCAGCAATTCCAGTGGATTTATCTTATATTAATATCCCTGGGAAGTCTAGAATTATAAAACATAGAATTTGTTCCAGCATTTGCCAGGTTTCCACCATTCTCTCAACCTCATTGGAGAGGTGGTATGAAACTGCCTTAATGTCACCAGTGCTAGAAGGGCACTTGTGTGGTTGTTTGTGGATGGCTGGTGGGTGACTGTCACCCAAGTACCAACCATAAAAACAGACCAGTGAAACAGAGAAGTGTTTACATTTTCCAGTGTCAGCAGGCTCTGTAACTTTATCCTGTACAAACACTTGCCTCTTCTCCACTCAGCTTTTAATGCATGCAACCATGGTACAGCAATTATTTCTCCAAAAATCTCTTTTCTGTCTCTGAGGCTGAGATGTGGTAATTCTGTGGCCATTAATTTCTGTCAACACAGCTGACTTGTTTTGTTCTTGAACTCTGCAGGGGCATCCCAGTAACTTGCATCATATCATGGCCACCAACGTGCAGATGTCCATCATCAGGAGTGGTGCTCCTGGGCCTCCACTGCACATTGGAGCTTCTCATCTGCCCCGAGGTAAAGATTGAGCTGTGCTGTGCCTGCCTCCTGTTCACAGTCTCTCAGCTGCTGCATTGAGCCCACACCTTTGAAACTCTCCTCACTGCTAATGCAAATATTTCTTCCGATGTTAAAACTGCTAGCATGAGTGAGTGCCTGCTGTCCTTTTAAGAATTATGTTGCCTTCAGCCATTTAGGGCAGGACCATGTGACAGTGTTTAAAATGCTGGCAGATACCAGCACATCTGTTACTCTAATTCTTTGCTGTTAAAACAATCAAAAATTTCAAGAAAAAATATCCACTGGTAGAGACTCACCTGCCCTGCAAAATGTCATGTACATTCTTGGTAGCAAGTATTGCTCACCTATGGCAGGGGCAGCTGGGCAGTTTGAGGCACATTCTTGTATCCCCCTGTCACAGGACCACTCGTGCATTGTTATGCATGCTAACACATCATCTTGTGTGCATTTGCATTTACCTGTGAGTTAAATGCTGGTGATAACTACAGGCTCTTGTTTCCCAGGGTTTTGGATGCTACAGCTTGTAAAACAGGAGATCAGCCCCTTAATGCAGCCCTGTGCTCAATAGATTCTGACAGATTTCGGACTGGAGCTTTACTTTCAAAGTCTTATGGGTTAGGTTTGTAGTTCAGCTTTAAACTGATCTGAATTCCAAGTACCATTTGCCACGTTTATTTCTTTTTATGTTCAATGTTATTTGCTCACTCAAGAAAAATAAATTGACACAAGCAAAAACATAATCTTCTTTAACTAGAGCAAGTAGAAGGACTGTGGAGGTTTGTCTGTAGCTAAAGTAGTGTTGTTCACCTGCTTCTTGGGGGACAGCTGCCACAGGCTTGGACTTTTAGTACACATTCTCTTTTTTCCCCTGCTCTTTTTCCCTTGGTTTGAATATTAACTTTTGAGGTAGTCATTTCAATGGAGGACATATACAGAAGGTATGCAATCCAGTCCATCAACTCATTGCAAGGCTATTGGCCTTGGTGATTTATTATGATCAGGAGTGATCAGACAGTAGACAAATTAATCAATTGCAGGTTTAAATGGTGTGGAGTTTTGGTCTTATTTTCTGGGGGAGAAGGTGTGGCTGTTTGTTTTGCTTTGTGTGGTGTTTCCTTGTTGTTTTGGTTTCCTTCTTTTCCAAGTGTATTTTTCTTCTGAACTTCATCAGGTGCGGGGAGATCATTGCTGGTATCAGGTGACTTATTTACACATTGGCCCAGTAATCAAACAATTATTTCTACTAACTTCCATAGTTTGGAATAAGAAAACATGGGATTTGCAATACAAGGCTATTATAGGGGAATAAGAAATACCTCTAAAGCTAATTAATTTAAAATAATACCTACTCTTCCACACATGCTTTTGTAAACCTTATGTGTATTTGTTGAAAGCCTTATTTTTACACCAACATCACATGAACTGACATGCACATGAAATGCATTAGAACTGAAATACCAGCTAATGTCAGTGTGTGTCTGGAGTTGTGTTGGAGCTTTTGGGTGCACAGGATTTTAACACGCTTGGTTTGTTTGTTCCCCAGGTGCAGCAGCTGCTGCAGTGATGTCCAGTTCCAAAGTAACCACAGTCCTGAGACCAGCGTCCCAGTTGCCAAATGCAGCTGCAGCTCAGCCAGCAGTTCAGCACATCATTCACCAGCCAATCCAGGCAGGTAGCAGCCAGGCAGCTCTGCACACCACTGACCACCACCTCCAAATCCTTCCTGGCACACATCTGTAATGTATAACCTCTAATTGCCTGATGACTGGGCTGAAGCTACTGTCAGCTCTCTTCCAGGTCTATTTTCTTTATTTCCTTCATAGACTTGGTGCCAGAAATTGGGTCTTTATCTGTCTCCAAAGTGCTTAGAAACTGGGAAGACAATTTAGTTCAGACATGCTCAAGTTTTAAAGTCTGAAAAGTCCAGTACAATGTGCTGGTATTGGTTTATTCTTCAATGTATGAATTGATGTGGAATTTTTGAAATCTCACTGTAATATGCTTCTGTATATCTCACCTTCTATATGTGTATAAGGAGAAGATTGTAGATCTTGTCTTCCTACAGCAGTGCTAGTGTTCAGCCTTAGGATAGAGGGTTAAACATCTTCACATTGTGCTTTCAGTTAGGATCCCAATCACCTCTGACTTCATGGGTATGCTTGGATTGGAATTTCTTTTCATTCTGAAGGGAGCTGACCTTTGAGGTTTTTTTCTAAAGACCTTCAAGAGACCAGTCTTGTTAGCTTTGTTGGTTACTGGTTCCTGTGCTGTATGTGTGTTGAAAACCAGGACAGTTCTGCTTCGGAGCTTGCAGATCAATTCAGAAAGACTGGAAATGTCTCAGAATGCCAAAACTTAGTGACGAGGTGTAGGGAAGCCACTTTTAACCAAGTAATTCCTAGTTGTTCTCCAAACAGCAGAATTTCCTTTCTGAATGTTCTCTTCTTAGCTCTTTTTTTTTTCTTTAATAGTCTCGTCCTCCTGTGACAACTTCAAGCACTATTCCTCCTGCAGTGGTGGCAACTGTCTCAGCCACGAGAGCTCAGTCCCCTGTTATAACCACAACAGCAGCACATGCCACAGAGTCAACCCTCAGGTAAAACCTACAGTGCTCTGACTTGACAGAAGTTGCAGCGAGGGGAAATGTTAATCATCCAGAGCTGACAATCCTCTACATGTGGGATGATATAAAACAAAAATAGTAATGCTTGCACAGTGTAAGTCCTTGCAGTTCTGTGAATAAAAATGGGTGTAAACATGAACTGCTGCTCAGTGTTACAAGAAGACCTTAATGAATCACTTTTGAAGTCCTGCCCCCTGGACAGCAGAGTTTGTGCTGCAGGAACTTGGGGATATTTGGCCCGTATTTTTTACGAAGACACAGTGAAAAGTGAAACATGAATGTTGGAAAGCATCCCTGACATGAAGTTCCGTTTATGAACTGATAAGAGTAATGATAAGACTGCCCTCCTGGTTGGGTACATAGGGCAGATGAGGACACAACAGTGTAGTTCAAACTCCTGCTGTTGCTTTGCCACGTAATTGACAGCAGCACTGCTGTCACCGGGAGGAGGCTGAGGCCTGGTGCATGTCCCTGTGCTGTATCTTTCACATTCAGCATCCACGTGGTTATCTTGCTGATTGCTTTTCTCCCTCTGCAGTCGCCCCACGCTGTCTATCCAGCAGCACCCCCCCTCTGCAGCCATCAGCATCCAGCGGCCGGCGCAGCCCCGGGACGCGGCCACGCGGATCACGCTGCCCTCGCACCCCGCCATCGGCACGCAGAAACCCCAGCTCCACACCATGGCTCAGGTGAGCTGCAGCCATCCAAAAACCCTCTTGCTGCTCCTCGAGATCTCTTTTGTTCATAGCTTGCAGGCTAAGATGAAATTTTGGACAAGAGTTAGTAGGAGTTAGAAATTAATGTTCTTTACAGTCAGTGCAAGATGATTCAATACAAAGAATCGATTTTAAATGTAGTAGTCTTCTAACCTGAAAAATTTCTTGTCATAGAAAACCATTTTCAGTACTGGTACTCCAGTGGCAGCAGCAACTGTGGCACCTATTTTGGCAACGAATACCATTGCTTCAGCAACCACAGCTGGTGAGTATTCATAATGCTGTGGTGGGAGCATTGTGAGGGGTGGGGTTTGTTGCTTTTTGTTGGCGTTCTTCTTTGAATTTAGAACCTGATCATTTCTGAGCAAAACTTTTTTCATGGTAAAGACTGCATTTAGAGGTGTGTGAGCAGGCCTCAGGAGAGACATTAC
Organism: Daphoenositta chrysoptera; assembly: GCA_013397915.1. Classification (NCBI taxonomy): domain Eukaryota; kingdom Metazoa; phylum Chordata; class Aves; order Passeriformes; genus Daphoenositta; species Daphoenositta chrysoptera. The sequence goes on along the minus strand of VZRO01006404.1, from coordinate 131,096 downwards.
TGAGTTCTTCAGGGAGGTTGTCTGGTTTGGGGGTTTTGCCCTCTTTAGGATATAGATACACTGGCATGGTAGGGCTCCAAAGAAAGATTTGTTAAGTTTGGTTTTCTTCTTCAGGTTCTGTATCTCACACCCAAGCGCCTACAAGCACCATTGTTACCATGACAATGCCCTCACATTCTTCCCATGCTACAGCTGTTACGACCTCAAACATCCCAGTTGGTGAGTGCTTTCAGTTTTCAGAAAAGTGTGAAACTGATGCTTCAATTTTTCTCTGTATGCTGGAAGTGTTTGTGCATATTAGCAAATTAAGGAGGGAAAGAAAATCAGTTCAAGCTGGGAGAAACCAATTAACAGGTCTGCTGTTCTAATTTTTTTTAATACCGGGAAGAAATAGATGTTCTAGGAGGAGCAGGTAATAAAATGGCTCATTTACTTCCTCTATTGAATTTTTAGACAAACTTGGGCCTTTTGGCATTTCAAAATCTGCATTGGATACTCTAAAAGTTGTAACTGCTTGATGATAGACCATGGCTTTCATAGTTGATTTTGTAAGTTACTTCATATGCTTCTTGAGGTGTTAGGTGTAGCCTAGCTGAATTTGATTAGTGTGTTCACTTGAATGTAAAACACTAAGGTCTAAAGGTGAGAACTTTATTTGCCTGGATGTAGAATGTACCTGAGATGTTTCCTACAGAACTACATAAGTTTCCTTTTGTTCCTCTGTTTTCCTGCTGACCTCCTTGTTCTTTTGAAATTTTGTAATCTCTTTTGCAACCATAAATTTCCAAGGAGTGAAATTGTATCTCGTACATCAGTGTTTCTTGTAAAGCTTTTGTAGATGTTTTCTTTCTTTTCGTGGCCTCTGTCCACATAGACTTGTCTGCCTTGGTCTCATTACCCTTGATCTCTGCTTTCAAAACTCAGATAACTTGTTCTTGGCATCGGAATGGTTAGGGCTGATCCTAAAAAAATTAACTTAATCTGAGCACTGAAGTGACTTCGTTAGCAAGTATAATTTATATATGTATTTAGAATATCCATCCATTCTGATAAAATTTATGAGAAATGCTTTGTTCTCCTTTTGGTATGTTGTGGATAGGAAATCATCCATGGATGGAGTGGGTTGTTTTGGGTTGAGAGGGAAAGAAGGAGTAGTGTTGGTTGTTCTGTTTGACAAGATTATTGATCTTGCCTTTGCAGTGTTTACTAGCCTTTCCTTTGCCTGTCAATTGATTACCTGTTTGTCTTTATGCAGCTAAAGTGGTTCCCCAGCAGATCACACACACTTCTCCCCGGATCCAGTCTGATTACACAGCAGAGAGGAGTAACCTCATCCCTCTGTCCAGCCACCGGGCATCTCCAAACCCAGTAGCAATGGAAACCAGAAATGACAACAGGTGGGCAGAGAACTAACAGCTCCATCAATGAGAGTGTGTGTGAGTAGGGTTTGAGTGCCCTGCTGCTTTTGTACATTCTGCTGGGGTGGAAATAAGATTGTGAAAACCTGGGGGGGATGGGCTTTGGTATTTTTGAATCAATTATGATAGTTGAGGTAATGGATAGCGTATGACAGACGAGATTGGAAAGCACAGGCAGTGCTGAAGGGCAGGGGTTGAAGGTTGACTGTTGGACTCGTGGGTGTAACACTTGCTCTCTTTGATGCCTGTAGGCAGTCGGTGCCTGTCCAGTTCCAGTATTTCTTACCTACATACCCCCCCTCTGCCTACCCTCTGACTGCACACACCTACACCCCCATCACCAGCTCCGTGTCCACCATCCGCCAGTACCCAGGTAAGACCAGCTTGGGACAAGCAGCCTTGGGTGCTTTGTTGAGCTTTTAGCTTATGTGTGTGCTTTGGTGATGGAAGGAACTAAAAGGATTTGCCCTTGAACCTGGGTTGTTTTGGGTTGAGAGGGAAAATGACTTCTTGTCAGAGGGGAAAACTCATGGGTAAGGGGTGCTGAATTACTTCAGAGCCTACTAAATCCAGCTAATAACAGTTTTCTCAGGAGTTTCCTATTTGATATCACAGGGGTTGCGTGTCTGTAAGTAAAAGTTTTTGGTTCTACAAATCAAAACAGTTTGGCTCCTCCAAACCAAGCCAACTCTTTGATGCATCTTCATTCCCTGGTGTTCTGATAAGCTCTTTTAATATCTTTTCATGTGAATGTACAGTTTGAGACAGAAACCTGAACCAAAAAGGGAAAAAATAATTTGTCTTGCACACTTGCATTAGTGTTCTGTTTAGAAAAATGGAGCAATTCATGTATTGGAACAGTCGCAGTAATTTGTGGTCAAAAAAATTATGCACAACCCAAACTTAAGTCATTCTGTGACAAAATTTGGAACATTTTTACCCTACCAGCTTGTTTAGGGCTGTTCTCTATAATGTGATAATTTCCACTATCCAGATTGTAAGAACATGCATGATATGGATTTTCATGGCATATCTGTGTCTGCTGGCAGCACATTACTTGTGAGCAGTATAGAGAACATTCAGGAGGACTGGGAGGTGGCCAAGCCCATTTGTTGAAGGGGAAAGTATAGAATCATAGGGTTCTTAGATTGAGAAAGACCTTTAAGATCATCCAGTCTAACCATTAATCCAGTACTCCTAAGGCCACCACTAAACCATTTTCCCAAGTGACACATTCACGTGTCTTTTAAATCCTGCCAGGGATGGGGACTCCACACTTCCCTGAGCAGCCTGTGCCAGGGCTTAACAACCCTTCATGTGAAGAATTTTTTCCTAATATCCAATCTAAACCTTCCCTGACAGAACATAATTGCACACAGTCAAGGGTTCCAGTTCTGGAGGTATACTGGGCTGGTGGTAGGCTAATGGTCATTTTTATAAATGCAGATGTAGGTTCTTCATCAGGAGCTTATTGATAGAGACTTTTAACTTGTTAAATTGAAGAATCAATTAAAGAATCCATGGAAGGTATTAATTATGGCAGCTGGTGGTGACAACTTAAAAGAGAGCATTCGGGGTATGAGAGGGAGGTACACCTATGCTTAGCACAGCAGGGTGAGGGTACAGAGGAGACTTTTTAAAAGATCAGTGAGATAAGGAGAGTTAATGCAGAATTTTGGAGGAAGAATGTTGGCTTTGGTTTTCCAAATGCTGGTTGTATTTTACATAGTTTCCCAACAGGATTTTGTTGGATAGAAAGTTTTGCAACAGCAGTGTTTTGACTAAGAGAATAAATGTGACACACTTTATACAGAGCCATTTTCAGGGACCTTGTTTCAGTTTTTGATGCTTGTTTTTAGAGTGTCTTGTCAGCACAAGAACTTGATGGAAATCCTGTGACAATGATAAAACCAGCTTGTTCTGCACTGTTAGCAAGCAAGGCCATTGTTGGCAAGTTCACACTTGCATTCTGTGTGTGCCTGCAGAAATCCTCGTGCAGCTCTGTAGAGACTGGAAATCTGTAGATCCAGGCTCTGCAAGTGGTCCAGCAGTATTATTAAGTGCTGCATGGGAGAACTGTAATGTGCTGTATAGTGAATCTGAAAAGATGGAATCAGTTGTTTGGAGCTGTAAATTTATTTAAATGAATTGAGCTACTTAGAGAAGGTGTATTGTTGGGAACATTGCTCTTCCACTAAAAGATAATTGTGTTCGTTTGAGCTGTGGGATCCAGCCTATAATTGTGAGCCCTGTTCTGAGGCCAGATAATGTTGTGTTCAACCTCAGAGTTGAGTCAACTTAAGAGCACAAGAAATTACTTAGGTTTCTGATTGCTATTAATCTAATTTTTAAGCAGGAAAAAATGCCAAGGGTTGGTACTTACAAGCATTGTAAAATATGATAATGAGCAAAAATAGAGCACAACTTTCTGGGACTGTAATTTTAGTCTACGTAAAAGCAGAGTTAAACTGACCTTTTCTTTCTTGCTGCAATTAGAAATATAAACTAGAATGAACATCAACAGTAATGTTTAACTCCTCTGGCAGACAATCTTACCTCTCTACTCTCAAATTTACTACTGCAACAAGCAGACTGGCAAATTAATTTTTCAAAAAAAAATCTTTGAAAAGTAGTATTTGAGCAAGAGGTGGTAGGGGAAACTGAGGTGACCTGCTGGTGAGGTGTCTGTTGCTGCTCCCAGTTTCAGCCCAGGCTCCCAACTCGGCCATCACAGCCCAGACTGGTGTTGGAGTGGCTTCCACGGTGCACCTGAACCCCATGCAGCTGATGACAGTTGATGCATCTCACGCCCGGCACATCCAGGGCATCCAGCCCGCGCCCATCGGTGCCCAGGGCATCCAGCCCGCGCCCATTGGTGCCCAGGGCATCCAGCCAGCGCCCATGGGGACACAAGGACTCCACCCTGCTGCGCCCATGGGCGCACAGGGGCTGCAGCCTGCACCCATTGGTGCCCAGCAGCCACCGGGCGACACCAAGACCTCAGGTAAGAGCCACCAGCCAAGCCCTCACTTCAGACCGAGAGCAGCTGAGCTGCTGTGCTGCACGTTTGGCTCTGACTGATTATCCTCTTACAGTCTCTTTGCTCCAGAGATGGACACTGAATACACCCATGCACATATTCTCCCAGCCAATATCTGTTGCCTATTTCTGAGCTGATTTATTTTTAAAGTGTACTAGGTGGAGCGTGTGGGTAGCCTTGGATGGGTTACTTCAGGGGAAAAGGCTGGGAGTGCCTGAGCTTAAACAAATACCTTCAGTAAGGCCTTGTAGGAAAAATAACTTACAAGTGAGCGATGCTCTCCAGCTGTGCATTAGATCCCAGGAGCAAACAGAAAACAGCCAGGTACCTTCTGCTGTTGGTAACCTGATCTTGAGCTGTGACAGAAACCATCTTCCATTAAAAATGATTGGCCTGATGAAGCCCCAACAACTTACTGGAGGAATGGGATGTGGCATCCAAGAGAAGAACATGCTGTTGCTTAGCTGGCAGGCACTGCATAGTGACTTCCTGGCTGTCCACATGCTCTGCATCCCTCAGTTGGCCAAACAGGCTTTGGCAGGAGGTCAGAACACAAACACAGCTGATGTAGTTTACATACAACTGGCATGTGTTGCCATGAGGGCTCTACCAGAAGCATTACTCTGTTGACCCAGTAGTGTTGGTGATCTCCCTAGTGATTTCTGCATTTGCCTTGTCTTCTGGAAAAGATTATTTCCCTAGAAGCTGTTAGAAGTTGTTAGGCAGGAGGTAGTTTCCATCTTCCCTGCGGAAGGTTCAGTGATCAGATTGCTCGTGGCAAAGATACTGCTTACAAGAGTCTGAAAACACTGCAGTTAGAGACTGAGGGACTCGGAGAATGGGCAATATATGCTCTGCAAACCCCTGCTTTGTCATCACATTTCATTAAGTAACTGCTGCTCTCCACTCTCTGTCTCTGTTTTTCTCTCTGCTGTGTCCATGTCCATCCTTCCCAGCAGTAGTCCTGGCAGATGGAGCCACCATTGTAGCCAACCCTATTAGCAACACATTCAACACTGCTTCTGCAGCAACTACAGTTGTGCAAACCCACAACCAGAGTGCCAGTGCCAGTGCTCCAGCCCAGGGCTCCTCCCCGCGCCCGAGCATCCTTCGCAAGAAACCAGCCACTGATGGGTGAGTAGAGCTGAAGGTGACACGTGAGTGACACTTCTGTGCAATCCAGCCCAGCCAAATGGAATCATTTCAGTGGAGATAAGGAATGTTCTAGCAGATTATTCAGTCAGCAGTGGTTGTGAGTAACCTGCTGATCAGTGAAACAGTTCTTTTCCTCCCCCAGGGCAGGATATAGTTTTCTGTACTGTCAGTAGTAAAATGAGAAGAAGGACATTTTGTTTCCTAGGTCTTGAAAGTGACCTTTTGAGGGAAAGTGGATTTGAGGCTTTCTTGCTTAGTGTGATAAAAAGAAAGAGTTCATAATCTACTAAAATTAGAATTGGGTGCTTTGTCTTCAGTGCTTTTCTTGGAAGAATATGTGGATGAGTGGAAAGGATAGGATTAGTACCCTGCTGTGAAGTCTGATTAGGAAAAAGTGAGGGAGTAACTAAACTCTTAAAATATTTTATGTTGCCTGTCTATTTTTAAATGCCTTAATAAAGAGGCAAGAGACAGCTTTAGAATTAACAATGCATTTCCTCCCAGCTAGCAACTGAAAACGTTTGGAACTAACGTGTCCTGTGAGATTAAAATTGCATATTTTTTATGTGGGTGGAAACCTTTTGTAAGGCAGAGAAGCTGCAGACTGTAAAACTGAAAGAGAAGTTAAAGAGTCAGAGGTAGATCACTAAAGACTGTTTCCATTTGAGAGGTTGATTATTTTGGACAACAATTTGGCTTTTGGTCCCACAGGAGACTAAATAGTCTCTAAAATATCTTAATCAGCCTTATCATCCTAATATCCCCACTCAGGCCTTGAGGTCCTGGAGTCAGGCTCTGGCAGTTTAGCCCAGCTAAAGGGAGCAGATGCCTATCTGAGCACTGTTTAGTTCCAGATGATTTGCTCAGTCTTGAAGCAGGAGCTCCGGACAGCAGCATGGCCAGACCCCTTTGTCCATGGCTGGAGTCTGGCAGTTGCAGCAAAGTGTTCTCACTGATGGGATGATAGTAAAGCTGGTGTTCTTGGAGAAGCCCTAAATTAGGTGACACTAGGCCAGAGCAACTAATCTTTCATTTTAAATGAAAATAAAATACCTAATTTGAAAAGTAAAATGAGACTATTTGTGTAGCGAATTGGTTGTACTGAATACAGAGAGCAGTGCTACAGCCGTAAGTCCTGTCCTGGTTTGTGTGAGAGAGCTGATTTCTTTGCTCTCAGGGCATTTTTCTTTGCACAGAGAGGTGGGAATGCTAGATCTGTCTGTCTCTTACAGGCTGGCAGTCCGGAAAAGCTTAATTCCCCCTCAGCCACCTGAAGTGGCCAGCACACGTGTTGAGAGCACCATGCGAAGCACATCTGGATCACCAAGGCCTGCTGGGTAAGACTTTAGGAAACAGCCAACTGCATCATAATAGTTCCATTATATTTGTTTGAGTTGTGTTCTTTGGCTATTGGAGCATTTGTCTTTCTTTTGGGAAACAGCCTATTTTGAATTTGTGACAAACTTAAACAGCCTTGACAAGTTCTGCTGGTTGTGAACCTGAGGAGGTTACCCTTAAAAGCTGTGGTGATGAGCTTTCACAGAAACAAACAAAAACCCTCTGCTATTGTAAGGGGAGATAGGCCTCAAAACTTTTTTCTATAGTCCTTGAAAATTAACACTGAGGAAAGGTAAATGCAGCTTCTGCCCTGCTTCAGTTGAGTTCAGTGGCTTTACAATTTGTTGTTTTATAACTGTAAGCCACAGTGGGAGCTCCTGCAGAGGATGGGGCCAGTACAGTTTTGGGTAAAAGATCCTCTTGGCTGCATTGTAAAACTGTTTTGATCCTTTTACAAGTATTTTGAAGTTACCTGGAATTTGTCATGGGATTTGCTTGTCACAGTGAATGGAAAAAAGTAGTATCTATAATAAATACAAAGGATTAGAAAGGGAGAGGAGGAGGAAATATAACTGAGATTAAGCCTTCTCCTGTTTTTAAACATTTTACCGAGCCAGGTGGGTGCAGGAAAAACTGGATAGTCTGACTCCAGTTTGGCTCGTTCCCTTTGTGCTGGATGCTCATGACCAAGATACAGTTCACTTCCCTTTGTTTTGCTTTTATTTGTGCTACAGTGGCAAGCCAAAGCCTGAAATCCACGTGTCCATGGCCGCTCCAGTGCCTGTGTCTATGGAGGCGGTGTGTAACCAGGGTGGTGAGCAGCCCACCATCACCGTGCCCCCGACCTCCCAGCAGCCCCCCTCTGCCATTCCGACCATCATCGCGGCCGCCAGCCCCACCTCCCAGCCTGCAGCAGCGCTGGCCACCATTCCAGGCGCTGCTCCGGCTGCTCCGCCCGCTTCCAGCGCCATCGTGGCAGCGCCCGCGCCTCCATCCACCATGAGCGGCGCCCTGTCGGCGGTGCTGGGCCCCGTGGTACCCGAGATCAAAATCAAAGAGGAAATGGAGCCTATGGACATCATGCGACCGGTGTCTGGTAGGTGGCTGGTAATCGTCAGCCTGCTTTTTTCGGTTTTGAGACGGTGGAGGAATTAACACTTCCATCTTGAACACTTCCATCTCTTCCATGATGGCACAGAACAACCAGAGTTGCCATATGCCTTGTCAAGATCTTTTTTTGCCTTTTTCCTAATCTCCCATGAAATCACTTCTTACTGTGGCCTCTTTGTTCATGTTCAAATGATCCAACTTCAAAGAGTCTATGTGAATTCCTTGCCTAAAATGCACACGCTCGGTAGTGGTACTGGTACATTATGGAACAGCTCAGTTAAATTCAATTTGCTCACAAATCCTGCTGTTCAGGTCCAGTGGCCTTTCTTGTATGTGAAGAATTCGTGGCCAGATTAGGACTTCCTAGGGCCCTCCTGTGATTCATGCATATTTTTCTCTAGAACTTTTCCAAACGTTCATTATATTGCCTTACAGCTTGGCCATAGTTGCTATCAAATGGCATGGTCAGTAAATTCAGATCCTTATGGTTCTTATTGGGCACTGTATAGTGGCAGAGTGATAGGAGTGCATCCCACTTTCATGAGTTTCAGAGTTCAGGTTTAGCTGTTGGATTTCTCACTCTCCTTGAAGCTGTATGTTGTCCGGTGAGAAAGCAGCTCCTTGCTGCAGATGTGTCTCGAGCATAGGCAGACAGCATTAAGCTCTTTGGGGTTCTTCTGTCTCTTCCTGGCATTTGTGGATATGCCAAATTGTCAAGAGATCCCATCCCAGAAATTCTGTGCTGCAGCCTTGGTCATGGCTGATGGGGATTGTCCCTCCAAGTGCAGGGGGTGTTCCCTCAGACTGCCTGGCTCTCTGCTGCCAGCTCCACAGGTGTGTTGGTTGGTGCAGTGACCTGCTGAGCACTGCTGAGGGCTTGGCAGTACCAGCAGACTCCTGCAAGGAGAATGCTGCAGTCGTGCTCTGATTCCATCTGGCTCTCTCATCATAAGAGGATAGGGACTTGCTTACTACACCAGTGACCTGTGCTGGTGTACACACACAGAGTGTTTGGTTTTTTTTACAGTAACACAGACAGATGATGATTCCTTCTTGTAACATTAAACTAGCATAAGCTTCAAATATGAAGCAACTGAGGGACAATTGGCTCTGCTCTCATTCCTTGTCTATGAGACACTAAAGACTTTAGCCTATAGGCTTGACCTAATAATTACTGCTGGCTTGATATCCAGCCTGTTGGTACACATCACACTCCTTGCACCGTGCTGAAACAGGAAATACTGTAGGAGGTAGTGTTCAAACAATGCATTATCTTCCCACTGCTGATGGTTTGGGTTCTTCTCTTTCCTTCCTCTCAGCAGTCCCTCCTTTGACTACAAGTACTGTGTCTCCATCTTTGGCACTGCTGGCCAACAATCTTTCCATGCCTCCAAGCGATTTGCCACCTGGTGCCTCACCAAGGAAGAAACCCCGTAAGCAGCAGCATGTCATCTCCACAGAGGAGGGGGACATGATGGAAACAAACAGCACTGATGATGAGAAATCCACTGCCAAAAGTTTGCTGGTGAAGGCAGAGAAGCGAAAGTCTCCTCCAAAGGAGTATATAGGTAATGACATCTCTGATGTCTTTGTTCTTATTCAAGTGTCTGTATTTTCCGTTCTCTTTGTTTCTCAGAGAAGGTGCTCTGTCACCTTCCCACTTCCTAAATACAACTAATAGAGAATCCAAGTATCCGTTCCTCACCACTGTTTGTAAAGGGCTGTTCAGGGAAAATGAATTTTCTCAACACACATTTTATTATGAGGTGGCACTTACTGGAATGGATGGAACGGATGCCAGTCTGCTTTCTCTGCTGGTGGTAATGCAGTTCTGGTCCCTTTGCAGATGAGGAGGGTGTCCGGTACGTGCCCGTGCGCCCCAGGCCGCCGATCACGCTGCTCCGCCACTACCGCAACCCCTGGAAAGCCGCCTACCACCACTTCCAGAGATACAGCGACGTCCGCGTCAAAGGTCAGCCTCGGGAGGCAGCAGCACAGGGAAGGAGGCCACACAGAACTAGCTGTAGTTTAATAAATGAAAAAACGGTGTGGTTATCGATGAATCTACTTCTGTATGGTGATAGAAACTTGCTCACAAAAGGTATCCTCATGAAAGTGACATGCTGTGGTGAGTTTTCTCACCACACTTGAGTTTTGTCATTTGCTGCCTAACACTTGGCAGTTTAATCACAAACATTCTGTATTTAGTGTAACTAGTCTTGTCAAATAATAAATGGGCTTTTAAAGAAGACTTTTTTACCTAATACAAGGAAAACAGAGATCAGATACTGTCTTCCAGACTTTTTAGCTAGTATTTTAGGATTTGTAAGCAGACTGGGTTTTCACAACTGTGCAAATACATCTAGGAGAGAGTAGAAGTAGTACAAAATGGACCTTTTACTTGTTTGTGCCAGGTGTTTGAAACATTGAGCACTGCATTCTTTATATGAGAAAAAAAACGACTTATGATATAATCTTTCTGTAAGTACAGATAACCTGTTAGTACGTGAGAGCAGCAGTCAGGTACATGGCAGATGGGAAGTCACTTTCCTGCCTGAATCAAAACGTTGCTCATTGTCATTTACTAGGAGGTAGGGGGAGCAGAACTTGGGTTATTGTTTGAGAACAGAGGCCTGGCCAACTCCTGAAATTTGAACACTGTATTCTTGTGTTTCCTGGTGACAGAAGAGAAGAAGGCCATGCTGCAAGAGATTGCCAATCAGAAGGGTGTGTCCTGTCGTGCACAAGGGTGGAAGGTCCATCTCTGTGCAGCGCAGCTACTACAGCTGGTAGGTGCATGGGGCTTGGAGCTTCCTGCAACACGGGGGAACGTGAGGCTGTGTAAGACAGGAGGACGTTCTTACAAACTCAGTACAGCCGGGATACCCTAAAGGAGCTGGTGTGTAGTGCCTAAAGGGAGTGGGACATGCTTTCCCCTTTCTCAAGAATGTGGCATAAGTGGCTTGGAAACTTGGAGTGTTGGTTTTGATCCAGACATAAGAGCTGATGTATTTTGTACAGATGATCAAAACTGGCAACTCCCTCCTGCTGGTGCACAGGTCTGAAGAAGCGTCTGTTTGGGATGGTGCGGCTGATCTGAGGAGGCAGCACTGATCCACATTCCTGGATGCTTCTGTTTCAGGTTGGGGGTGAGGTAGGTGCTCTGCATTTTAGCACCAAACTCCCCAAAACCTCTGCATTCCTGGAATAGTATTGTGAGAAGTAGGGGAAGCAGTTGTGATAGGATCTATGTTTCTTCAGAAGAGGAGCAATCCTATAAACAGGATTTTAAAAGGAATTATAGTGCCACATTTTGTCAGAGGCTCCATCTTCTGAATCACTGACAAGAGCAGCTGAGAGGGGAATGGATTATCACTGTTTCTGTGTAGCTTTGTTAACATGGGCGAGTGTTTGCCAGCTTGGCAGTGACCCTTCTCATGAAGGGCTGATGTCTTTTAGACAAACCTGGAGCATGATGTGTATGAGAGACTGACTGCCCTGCAGGAGGGACTCATTCCTAAGAAGAAGGCAGCAACTGATGATGACTTGCACCGAATCAATGAACTGATACAGGTAGGTCATGTGGCCTCTCAACCCAAAACTGTACCTGTAGTTACAAAGCATCCTACTGCTGTCAGTAAAAGCTAAAAGCTGACCTAAAAAACCCCACGTGGGTTCACTTCCTGTGTCATTAGTTACAAGGGGCACAAGTAGGAAAAGGGAAAGGGGTTGCTTAGACCAGACGTTCTGTGGTTAATGACAAGTGTTTCCTTTCAGGGGAACATGCAGAGGTGTAAACTCGTGATGGATCAAATCAATGAGGCACGAGACTCCATGCTAAAGGTCTTGGATCACAAGGATCGTGTTTTGAAGCTTCTAAACAAGAATGGAACTGTCAAGAAAGTATCCAAATTAAAGCGAAAGGAGAAGGTTTGAATGCAGACTAATGACTTTGGAAATGGAGAACGTGTACAGAATGGAGCTGAACCTTTTTGTAGTTTGGGTTTATTTTTAAGCAGAGCATCGGAATAAAAAAGGATGAGTTTAGGGAACAGATGGACACGTGAAGCCTGGTGACCTGAAGGGATTGTCCTTGATCTTGTCATAATGAACAAAGATTTCTCTCAGGCTCATCCCTTTTTAAAGTCTTTCCAGTCCCGCTGTTTAACTCCTGATGTGTCAGGTCTGGACACATCTGTAAGGCAGGAGGTTGTACAGGGGGCTCCAGGAGGCTGACAAACAGGTATGGACCCAGACAGCAGCCAAGCTTCCGAGCTATGGAAATGGCACCTCTTTCAGTTTCCCCATTCAGTTCTCATTCTGACCTTCCAGTGTCTAAAGCAGCCTTCTTATGCCAGTGCCACTGCACTATGGGATCTGCCACGAAGAATCTCCAACAGCTCAGAAGTCCTAGCTGTCAAGATTTTAAAAAATGGTAAAAAAAAAGGGGGGGGAGGGGGGAAATAATTTCAAAGTGATATTGTAGTGTCTGTGTCTGTGTTGGTGCTCTGGGATACTTGTGTTGAGGTACCTCTTGCAACAGAGGTACTGTAGCTGGTGTAATGTTAATTGTACGTACCATATACATCCTGGAAACATGAATAAAGGAATTGGAGGGTTTTGTATGTGAGCAGTTTGTGTACCTTTGTACCAGTGAAACTCTTCAAGCTGCAAACTTGAAAACAAAGATTTGGAAGAAGCCTGAGGGGAGAAGAAAAAGCATGTTGGGAATCAGCCAGCACCATGTGCCTGTGGAGGGTGAGTACTGCAGTTCCCAATCCAGGTCCTAAAGATGAAATATGGATTATCCCCCATGCACTTGTGCATTTAACTTAAATATTTTAGAAAAATTGCCAAATCAGTTCATTTTTAGTCTCCTCAACAGGAAACTTCAGTTTCATGGGAAATTTCAAGAGTACATTCTTTTCCTCATCCAGTTACAGTGCTGTTATCTTGCCTTTATTCAGAACTGAGTTCTTTCAGAACCTAGATTAAAAAAATAGCATTTAATTCTTATTTTCTGATTTTTATAATTAGAGAAGTAAGTAGAATGCCCATATTCACACTGTTCTTGTGTTTTTAACACATGCAAACCAAATTTATTTCAGCTTTGGATGGTAGTAGCTTGATTTTGCTTGTTCAAATGAAACCACTTCCATTTTAAAATACAACTCTAATATAATGATATTGTAGCTTTGGCATTAGGAAGGTTACAGTAATTGTGTGTGTGTTGAAATTAAAAGCAGAGGTAAGACCAGAAAACGTGGGAATTAAACTGCTGCTATCACCTCACATTTCTTGTGCTTCAGGAACAGAAGAACATACATAACTGGTCAAGTATTTGTTTGATGTTGTCAGGGTGATAAAACACAGTGCCAACGCTCACAGGTTTCTAAGGACTTGGCAAGAAGTTCATTGGTGATTATGAAGTTGGCTTTTCCACGGTTGGGAACTGTTTTGTATCTTGGCAAAGGGGTTTTAGGTGCAATCCAAGGCATTATCCAGCAGAGTGAGGTATTTGGGGGGAAGAAGGGAGGGAAGGATTCTTTTAAGCACTGCAGAAGTTAGGAACTTGATCTGTTCTTCCTGGTATTCTCACCCAATTCTTTGTAGCCCTGGTTTTCATAAGTATTGGGTCACACCATGGGTGTTCTAGAAGAGCAGGCCTGAAGGCCTACAAAAGCATCTTCCCTAGGCCCGGTGGTAACCATGGAAACACTTCCAGGTCACCTGAGATGGGCTAGAAAAGAGGACCATGGGTCAGTGACCTTCCTGACCAATGGCCCGGGAAGATTGTGGGTAGTGACCTTAGATGGGATTATTTACACCTTCCCATAACAGGTAATATCTAGGGAATACTCCAGGTGACTGGGTGAAATCCTGGGATTTGATCTTCCTGTTTATATGAGGTTATATCCTGTTTGTGCACTGGTATTTAGGTACCCTGAGCTGTACAATAAAGGTTTTTGCACTTCTCCATCTGGCATGCAAAGTCCTTGCCTGGTGTGATTGCTGCAATAAGTTGGTATTCAAGGCTGCCATCTCAACTAAAAGGATGATGCTCTTCCATAACCCTAGAATGGAAATAATTACAGTGCTGCTCTTGTGCTGTGGAAACCATGTAGGTTCTATAATGTTGAAGGCCACAAGCAAACTGTAGAAGGTGTGACTGCCCATCCAGGGGATGGAACACAAGCAGCTTGAAGGTCCTTTCCTACCTCAACTATTCTGTAATTCTATTCTAAAGGAGAAACTAAGATCCACTGCCATTCAACCAGATTTCTCCAACTCACATTTTTATGCCTCTCAATTATTGCTTAAATTTAAGATCAGAAATNTGGGTAGTGACCTTAGATGGGATTATTTACACCTTCCCATAACAGGTAATATCTAGGGAATACTCCAGGTGACTGGGTGAAATCCTGGGATTTGATCTTCCTGTTTATATGAGGTTATATCCTGTTTGTGCACTGGTATTTAGGTACCCTGAGCTGTACAATAAAGGTTTTTGCACTTCTCCATCTGGCATGCAAAGTCCTTGCCTGGTGTGATTGCTGCAATAAGTTGGTATTCAAGGCTGCCATCTCAACTAAAAGGATGATGCTCTTCCATAACCCTAGAATGGAAATAATTACAGTGCTGCTCTTGTGCTGTGGAAACCATGTAGGTTCTATAATGTTGAAGGCCACAAGCAAACTGTAGAAGGTGTGACTGCCCATCCAGGGGATGGAACACAAGCAGCTTGAAGGTCCTTTCCTACCTCAACTATTCTGTAATTCTATTCTAAAGGAGAAACTAAGATCCACTGCCATTCAACCAGATTTCTCCAACTCACATTTTTATGCCTCATATATTGCTTAAGCTTAGATCAGAAACGGTCAGCATGAATTCCATTTTGCAGTCTTGAAAGCATTCAGCCAGTTTGTCCCTTGGGGTTGAAGGTGCAGTGTGGGTACTTTGGGCTGTGCAAAGTCTGCTCTTCCTTTTGCCCAGGTGTCTCACCGGTGTTCTCGGGAGGGAATTAGGAATGAGCACTGTGGTTTTCTCTGTGCCATCCCTCACGTACACCAAGGGCACGTCCTGCAGCCCCACCACCCTGCTCACAAAAACCTTGTCCCTGCACTGAGCCACTCCCAATCCTCGCCGTCAGAGAACTCTCTCGGCGTGGAATGCAGTGCTTCTATTTTTACAAGATGTCCTAAAACCCTTGATGAAGTAACTACTTCTCTGCGTTGGTTTTTATGGTGCTGTGAAGAAGGGTGGAGGGAAGGATTTGGGTGCCCCATCAGCAGTTGGAAATACTAAAAAAGTAATTGTTGCGTGTTAAAAACGAAGTTCAGTCACCTGCTAAATTTAAAGGTTTTTAATAAAGAATAACAACAAGGGACAAAAGATAGAGCAAAAGGATTACAGCATCCAGGTGATGCTGGGTACCCTTGGCACAGAGCCAAGAGCACAACTGCCCTGGTGAGACATTCTCTTTATATACATTTTTATTGCATCAGCCTGTTACACAGTCATAGGCAAATATGTATATTCATACTTCTTCCCGAAAAACACATGGCCTTTAAGGTATGTGAAGAATTCCTCCGTATGTTGATTCTTGGAAGATTTGTAGATAGAGATGTCCGGTAACAGGAGTCTGTTACATCGTGCTTATCTGAGATTGTCACTTCTGTGTTTATTTGAGATTGTCCTGGGGCTGAAGTTATTACTTCCTAGGGCTGAAGTCATCACATCTGTGCTTATCTAGTTAAGCTTATAGTTTGTTAGTTGCATTTCAACATATCTTTGGTTAGTTATTTTTCAACTATCTCTAGGGTAGAACAAAAGAAAAAGCATTTAATAATGGTTACATTTCTACAACATAAGGGTTAATATTATACACATAGCATTCATTATTTGCGAAAAGCCAACACTATGACATGTATTTATAACATTGCGTTGGTGTCGTTGTGATGCTCGTGGCTCCTGCCATACCCGTAGGCTACACGCGGCTATAACCAAACCCGTCCCGGCGGCCGAAGCTGCTTTGCCCCTCGGGGCCGGGCCGGACCCCGCTCTCCCCTCACACCGATGGAGCCCCAGCGCTCCGGGCAGCGAGGGGAGGAGGAGTGAGGGGAGGAAGAGGCTCCCCCTCTCTGAGCGCGCAATGGACGCTCCCAATCTCCGCCCCCCAATGACGTCACCGCCCCGCTGGCCAATGGCAGCGCGGCGCTGCGCGTGACGCCCCCGCCCGGCCCCGGAACTGGCTGTGCCCGCACGTGCGCCGCTCACGTGACGGGAGGCCGCGGAAGCGCGCGTCTCTATGGTTCCCGCGGGGGGCAGAGCGCCGCCCGAGGGCCGCGGTTGTGGTGGCGCCGCCGGGGGGCTGGCGGACTATGAGCGTTCGTCCCTCATTACCTCACGGCCGGGAGGAGGAGGAGGAGGAGGAGGAGGANAGGAGGAGGAGGAGTAGGCTGCCGGGATAGCGGCGGACCTGCCCGCGGCCTCGCTCCGGTCCTCCGGCCGCCCCGGGAAGCCCCGGCCGCGGCGGGCCCTGCCCGCTCCCCCGCCCGCCGGGCCCCCTTCTCCGGGGAGCCTCGCCCAGGCCCATGGCCCCATGAGGCGGCAGAAGGCTGCGGGGCAGCAGCGGCGGCGGCGGGGCTGAGGCGGAGGAGCAGCCGGGAC
>VZRO01006404.1:90255-114290 GCA_013397915.1 Daphoenositta chrysoptera | reverse complement strand
AGTTTGTGTGCGGGAGCCAGGGGCTCGTCCCGCCGCGGCCGTGCCCCGGTGTGCCCCCGCCCGCCCGCGGGGCGCTCCCGGGAAGCGCGGCTGGAAGCGGGCGGCCGCCTTTGTTAGGCCCCTAGTGCAGAGGAGGGGAGACGAGAGGGAAGCTCCCCCCTGCCCCTGCCACGTCTCCGCTCTTGAATCAAGTGTTGTGCTTCCAAATAAATAAATAATGATTTATTCTCCCCAATGCGGCTGAGCCGTCAGTGGTAATTGGGGAAGGCTCGCAAGGCTCAGCACCCTCATAGAGCCAGAGCAGGTTACTTTTAATAGGCACTGAAGAATTTACGTGGTCGCTTTGTCAAAGTTATGCTTTTCTTTTGCCTGGTTTGGTTTTTTTGGTTTTTTTTGTTTTTTTTTTTTTTATTTTACTATTATTGCAAAAGAAGAGATGAAAGGAAAAATTATAATTTTCCTTAGGTCTCGTAAATTGTTCCTTATGGTCTTTCCAAAACCTTGAGGTGAGAATTCCTAAGCAGAGCAAGCACTGCAGGCACGTGTGGTTTGTATTGAGAGGTGCACCTCCCAACACCACTTACACCAGCTCTGGTTCAGCTCAGAATCCTGTGACTCCTGCTACGACTGATGAAACTCAATGAATAAAGTTTACAGTGTTCGCACGTGCAGAGAAGGGAGGGAGTTGTCACGACCTGAATGTCAGCGCGTGTCATCACTCACCCCCAGTCCTGTGTTTGTGCTCTCGGCTTGGGGGGCTGCTCTGGTGGTCACAGCAGTACCCTGGTACTCGTGAGAGCTGAGTGTGACTTCAGTCCCAAGTGGTGTTCTCTGTGACTCGTGTGCCTGTGCTTTGAGCCCCTGGTTTTCTCTCCCCGGTGTATTCAGATCTCGCGTTGATGTTGGTGTTTAAGTTCCTACCACTGTCCTGCAATCCTTGCCTTATCATGTTTGTTCATCTCTGTCTGCACAGCCTTTCCTCCCTGTGTTTGTTCTGCCCCTTCTTGTGATGCACGAGCTAATACTCTCTTCTTTGCAGGCAAAACACTCTTCTGGGTTGTTGTGCTTTTTATGTCATACCTGTTTCCTGCTATTATCACTTCCCCCTGTTCAGACTGTGCTGGCTTCAGCTCTTCCTCTCGTGCACATTTTGCCTGTACCCCCTGCATGTTTATTTGGGAGCTGTATTAATTCACCCAGTCCTGGAAAATAAATGCAGATTCCAGTTCGTGGTCTGGAAAACAGTCTGTAGTTTAGAAAATGGTGGTTTCAGTGCTTTTAGCTCCCCTTTGATCCTGCCAGTGCTAAATCAAGGGCAACACCCCTGGGAGTCCAACCCCAAAGGTGTCATTTTGGGCTGCTGTCATTCTTCTCTCAGGAACGGGGAAGAGAAATGCACTTCTTTGCCACTGGTGCAGGCATTGACTGAGGAGGAAGGAGTGAGCAAGACAAGTAGTGGATAGGGTGTATCTGTAGTCTCAAGTCTTTTTTTCTTTTGCTTTCCTACAGTTCTTTTTATGGGAAGTCTGGTTACGGTTTTTTGGATGAGCCACTCATTAAAGTACTCAGCAGACCTCATCAATAACTTGGAAAGTGTGATTGCATGCATGTTGTGTCCATACTCTTCCAATTTATGTGTGAAAACACCCGTTCTGCTGAACTGGCTTTAGTGCTGTATTTGGTCGCATGGTTTGGAGGGTTTTCTTCCTCTGTAACAGAAGCAAGGAAGCAGCTGTTGGTTTTTCACCTGTAACTCTTTGTGTAATACTTTTCCCCCCTCCCCACCCCTCCATGCCAGGGTTCTGCAGTGCTCCAGGCAGCGAGTTTTGAAGCAGGATGGGAAAAAGACGCTGTGTTCCTCCACTTGAGCCCAAGCTGGCAGCTGGCTGTTGTGGGGTGAAGAAGCCCAAATTGTCTGGGAGTGGAACGCACAGTCATGGGAATCAGACCACAACTGTACCAAGCTCCAGTTCAGGTCCTCTTCAGAACCACCAGCATACAGATGGGAATAATGGAAGGGAGAACGTATCTGACTTGACTTTGGGCCCAGGAAATTCCCCAATTACTCGAATGAATCCCACTTCAGGAGCTCTGAGCCCACTTACTCGGCCCAATGGAACTGCCAACAGCACCAAGAACCTGGTGGTGACAGCAGAGATGTGCTGCTACTGCTTTGATGTACTCTACTGTCATCTCTACGGGTTCCCTCAGCCACGGCTTCCTCGATTTACCAATGACCCCTAGTGAGTACATCCCTGTGTGGGAGCAACGCTGGGAGACAGCTTCCAGAGCTGTGGTTTGGTTGGGGAAGGGTGAAGGGTTTCCTCTGGGGAGTGGGAAAGGTGGTGTGCAGGGAGGAGGGGGGGCATTCTGCCCCTTACTTTGTCTGCTGGAAACAAAACAATGCACTGTAAGTGCACAGAAGATTAAAGTATTGTTTGGTGGTGGAGGTGAGTGAGCTTTAAAGAGTGTCCTTCGAGAGAGAGAGAATGGATATCTCTACAGAAAGAGAGCTAGGCCAAGAATGAAGAGGTGTGGTGCTTCTTCAGCTCACAGTCTGGAGTGTTCCATGAGGCATTGTGTTCTTTGTGGAGGAGTGCAAACCCACTTTATGGTAATGTTCTGGTAAAGTTTGCCCCCTTCTTTGTATGTAGATTCCTCTGCAAAAAATTAACTGAGTAGTGCTACCTATAAAATTGTACTAAAAAACAAGTTAAGTAACATCATTAATTTGAAGAAGCTCCAGCTTCTAATGTGAGACACTGACTTGGAGAAGGGAAGACACTTCCTTCTGCAAAGCAAATGGAAAGGGAATAAAGTAAGAAATTGAAACAAGTTTCCAGTTCATCCTGAAACAAATGCTGGGCTGGTGAGGATTGGACAAGGACACTCACAGGAGTCTTCAGCTGTCCAAGTGAATGGGTTTAGCAGGGAGGGGAATCTAAAAATTACCACTTACAGAAGATGTGTTAGGGAGATAATGCTAGCTGGGCAATGTGGGGAGAAGTCATAGAATCGTTTAGGTTGGAAAAACCTTTGAGTCCAACCATGGGCCCAGCACTGCCAAGAGAGTTAACTTTCAAGGACGATACCAAGGTTAGGAGGAAAGGAGATGTGTAAGAGCAGAAGTGAGGAGAAGGATTATGAAGCTGTTTAGCTTTGGTGAGATTTAGCTAATGTTTATCTGAAGGTTGACTGCGTAGGTGTGGAAATGTTAATGTTGTTAAAATGTTGGTTTAAAGAATTATATGGGAAAGATCAATGACAGATGGACCTTCTGACACTCCTCCAGGGGCCTCCTCCAGAACAATAGATAAAATAAAAAGTTGCTGACATCCTTAATTTAAGCTAATGAATTTTAAATTGATGTAAAGAACAATGGCTTAAACAGGTCAAGGACTTTCTTTCTCTGTGTATTCAGTGTGTGCCCACCTTACTGCTGTCAGGGTGGATGTAGGTTGTGCTTCCATGCAGTTATTATTCCAGCTGGATTATGGATACATGTTCTGAATGCTGCCGCAGAGTAAGCTGTGTAATACTGTAAATACAAATGAACACAGAGATGCTCTGGACTAGGATATCAAATAGTTCCAGGGACTCCCCAGGCTGAAACATTTCTGGTGTTCATACCTACACTGAGTAGGCTCCCTTTAGAACATTTTATGTTAGTCTGCTTATTATTTTGTCACTTGGAATGCAAAGGGTTATTTGCTGTTGTTCTGTTAAGCCGGTAAGAGAGATGGTTTTATAGAGCTGCATTCTTTTGGTGTCAGAGGAGATTTCTGGCTGGATTTTGTTGCTTTTTCTGTAGACTAGTTTCAAAAAGGATGTCCTTTGGGGAATAGCAGCTGGTTGAATTTTATGCCCAGATTTGAAAAGTTAAAATTTGTTCATTGATTATTTCTGTGCTCATAATTACAAGTCTTTTAGATCAGCACACCAACAAAGCATAACCAGTCCTTCCCTTCTCTTCCCCTGTCAGCAAATGTTTACCTGGATTTTCTTGTGTTTCAGCATTTATGCTGTTGCTTCCAGGAAATAGTTGGATGCATCCCAGGGAAAAGCATGGGGTTTGCTCTCTTGGAGAGCAGCACACAAGGATGAACTGTCCCACTTGAGATAGTCATGTAATGAACTTCAAGCCAAATGTTATCAAATACAAGAGTAAGCAAAGTGAAAATACAAAAAAAATTTGCGTTGCGGCCTTTTGTGACATAATTAATGTCAATGTAAGAGATCTTTGGACAAAACAAAGGTTTATACTGGAAGTCTCTCTGGACAGACAGAGAAGAGACTGTTGATTGAATAGAAAGAGACACAGCCTGTTCTTAAACTGGATTTTAAACTGGTGCTGAACCTTAAAGTAAAGATAAAAGTAGGTGTGAAGGTCAGGATTTGGCATAAAACAGTGCAATAACATGCAAGTTATGGGGTTATGGATTGAAACCCACCATGAATTTCTGCTACCAGCCTGAGATGATAAGCACATGGAGAACACTCTTGATGGGAATTATGGAGCTGCTAGATACCCATGAAGTAAGGTTCCCTTACTCCAGTGTTAGCAGTGATGTTCACAGATCAGTGGACAAGACTTGTAGTTATGTCTGAATGAACCTGGCAAAGGAAGAAAATGTCCCCTTTACTGTTCAGGTTACTGCAAGTAATTATGATTTGGAACCTGTGCAAGTAGTTAATTGGTTGCTTTTTCCACTTTTGTACTTCAGTCGGATTTTTTAATAGTAAGTATTACAAACTGGTTCTAAAACTATACCATGGAAGTTTCTAGTTGCCATGCAAGACAAATAATAAGATACTTGCATCATAAAGTCTGTTCTGTAGCAGGTTTTTCCCTAGTACAAGCTAAACCCTGATTTGAACAAACTGTATTTTTCTACTTTAAAATTCCCTTTGTAGTTGCAATTGATGAGGCTAATTTTTAGTTGCTGAAATTCCCCTCTCAGCCTAAAAACCCTCATCAAACACATGTAAGTGGGATATTGTGGCTGGGGAAGAAACAGTTGACATAATCTGCTGAGGATATGGCTGCAAAGTACCAGTAAATGCTCTTGGGTGAGCATGGACAAAAGATTGTTGTGACTTTCCTCAGTACATCTGGGAAATAACACTTTTCAAGGAGGGGCTCTGGAACAATGGGCTTATTGTCAGCTGCACCTGCAATTTGCTGAGTGCATTTATTCTTCAGAGACAGAAACATCATCTTCTCTGCAGTGAAAATAGTGAAATTTTATCTATGTGTACAGAATCATCTCTCTTTTTATGCCTCAGTTGTTCTGACCACAATGAAAAATGGTTTTAAATGTGCTTTAAGGTATTTTAAAATATGCTGCCTTCTGAATGCAATTCTCTTCTCCCCTCTGATAATATCTCTTCTATTATAGATGCATAAAGCTGTGTTGCAGCTCAGTGGAAAGATGGGTTGTGGGATTTTTTTCCCTTTGGAAGGGGAAAGAAGTGAATTGAAAATGTGAACCTGCAATTTCAATTGAAGGGGAATTTACTTAGATTCGTGTTCTGTGAGTGATGGTTTTTATGTTCTCCCTTGCCTGTTCTCATTGGGGTGAATGTCACATGGACTGAGCAGTACTTTCAAAAATTTTATTAGAATAAGGTGAATTTCCACTGAACTTGTGACAGTAGTGTTTCTCAGAGATCTCCTCTGTAAGTTTAGTATCTTTTTTTTTTAAGTTTTCTAATGTATTTTCTTACACTCCTTTTCTGTTTGCTCTTTCAATATATGATAGCTAGATGAAAAGGTAGAGGAATGATATCCTGCAAGTGCCTTGAAGTGTTACTGCAAAACTAGAACAGTAAATCCCCTGTCTTGACCAGGACAACCAGAAGGTGGTTGTTGGGTGTGGAAGGATGTTTCCACTTCCTCTGTGGGCAAAGTCCTTCACAATTATCACTCAAGGACTAATTGCTCTTTGGGGTGGTACTTACGCCGTTGGTCACAGCTGGTAACTAGGTCCTGAATGATGGATTTATGCTGTTATGGATTTAATTCTGTTGTTGCTCTGAGGAACACCACTGGGCATTGGTTTGTTACTACAGTTTAAATTGTGTTCTCACTACTTAGACATAAGAAGTTCTGTTGCTGTGTTTGAGAAATCATCCACACTCCATTCTGGTTTTGTTGTCTGAACAGAATATCTTAGTATTTTTTGTAAGGTTTGCTGCAGAGGTACATTGCTTACAAGAGCTTCAAGAGTTTGAGGAAAGTAAATCTCTGAGCTATGTTGTCGAATCAGTCTTGATGGTTCAAAACTCCTGTCAATGTTCTGTTCATCTCAGAAAATTATATTCTATCATGTTACTTAAAGATCAATAGAAATCCACAGCCTGATGTCTTGTATTCAGTACTCTGTACTCTGAACAAGGCACAGAATCACTCATCCTGGTTTTATAATTAGGTCAGCATTATCAGTTGCATTACAGAATTTTGCAGATGTTCAGACATTCTTGTAGAGCTGCAACCACCACTGTCCTTTTAGTGTTTCTCTCTACAGCTCTTTGCAATTTCACTCACTTCTGTAGAAGTCAATTTTTTTGTATTTAATGTTCATAGTTGTCTTTACCTGTTTATCTCTTCATAGAGCTCTGTTATTCTGAACTTGTTATTCCTTAAGGCCAAATCATGAGTTGTACTTTAACAGCTTGAAATGAGCCTGCTGAGTCTGAGAATCTATTGTTTTGCCTGTAAATTCATGATGGTAGACAGGAAAGTGGAAATCCAGGTGATGTTTGAGTAGGAACAATAGTGGTTTAGATATGTGTTCCACAGGAGAAAATAACATGTAAATAGAAATCAAATATAAGGTAAGCAAAAGATGTGGACATAAACTGCTTGAGCCTTAGGGATGGACCCAGAAGTCAGATCCTTGTGGAAATAACAGGGAGAAAAAATAATCTAGATTTCTCTTTATTCCTTAAAAAAAAAAAAAGAAAAGAAAAAAGAAAATAAAAGCTCTTATTGCAAATCTGATGGTAGTATAAAGAACTAATTTGCATCATCAATATTAATTTTTATATGAGCTATGCTGGAAACTAGTGGATGCTACAAAGTGAGACCAATACTGACAGGTAATCAGTGGGATCAAATAACCACATCACTCCTTAGAAGACAGCACAGAATCTGGCCAGGAAGGTGTCCATGGAGGATTTCCAGAGTACTGCTGGAGAGGAGGGAGTTTGCTGAAAAGGTGGAGGGAATTGTTGGGATTTGCATGTGGGGGGTGTGGGCATGGAGTTTTGTTCTTTTTAGCTAGCAGGTGAGCAAACCTGCCTGCTGGGGTTTACTGGAGAGAGAGAAAGCAAAGGCAGGTGGCTCTTTCACACCTTGGATGTCTCCCCTTAGCAACCAAATGTCTGTAGAGGCTGGAGAGTTTCTTTTTTTGTGCCTTTTCAGTCCACTCTTTGTGACGTGGAAGACGGGGCGAGACAAGCGGCTTCGTGGCTGCATCGGGACCTTTTCAGCCATGAATCTTCACTCAGGACTCAGGGAATATACATTAACCAGGTAACTGTCAAAAGTGAAATAAATACAAAATTTGTTTGTTTACTGAAGATCTGTAAGGATTCCAGGTTAGGATGTTGGATTGACATAATTCAATGTAATATGCTTCATAATGAAATAAACCTGAGAATATGATAGTTATAGTGAGGTGATGTCAGGATTTAGTGTAACGTCTTTGCAAAAGGTGAGTTGCAGTTGACATTTTAAGGCTACTGTCAAATCTGTCTTGCATACGAACAGTTTTGACATCTGTAGCACATAATTTCTCTCCTACTGCAGTAGGCATTGGACAGCATCAGGAAGCTTGCCACTGGTATGACAGTTCATTAGATTAAGGAGAGATGCAAATCACTTTCTCTGCAGTAGCAGAGAAACAAGTTTCATGCAGGCATAATCAAAAGGGGAGTAATTGAGCATCTGACACTTTAATTTGGTGCTTGTATTGGGTGATATATCCTCTCTTCCCTTTAGTGCACTTAAGGACAGCCGATTTCCCCCCCTGACCCGCGAGGAGCTGCCCAAACTCTTCTGCTCTGTCTCCCTCCTCACTAACTTTGAGGATGCCAGTGACTACCTGGACTGGGAGGTGAGAACAGGTGCATTTGGAACTCTGCATCACTCTCTCGTTCCATTCGGGTTCGGGTTAGTACATGGTGATGTATCTCCTTCATTACAGGGGTGTATGGGCATAGAAGAGACTGGGAATAGAAGAAATGGGGCTGGAAAACTAGAAGGAAGGAAGAGCATGGCCTAGCAGTATGCTTTTGGTTGGGGGGATCTGAATGGGAATAAAAGAAACATGAAAGTGGTTCATGGACTTGGCCCAATAGGAAATGGGTGTAAATACACGTATTAAAACCTGGGAAGTGTTTTCATGGTGTGGATAGAAACTGGAAATAAATAGTAGTTAAGACCAAAGTATGAATGTTTTTTAGGACCTTGCACATGGAGGTGTATTCTGTTCGAGAAGAATATATTTATGGACTTTATAGTTGGGTAATTTTAGGCATCATTCTTGTGTGCAGAGATTTTATCTCTCTTGAGTGACACAAGAGATGGAAAACTGACAAGACTTACCTCAGGAGAAGTGGCAGGGACACTGGTGAGGCTTGTCTGGGAAGGGTGGCTAAGAGAGCTACTTGTGAGACCTGCTGGGCAAGAGCAGAGAGTGGGCAAGAGAATGACCTTATCCAGGCAAAAGCCAAACTGTCCAGAGAGAGAGATACACAGCCTTGTGGGAATGACAACTCAGTCATGGACTCAGTGCTAGCAAACACCTCTTATTTGGCTGTTCATTTCCATCTATAGGTTGGAATCCATGGGATCAGAATAGAGTTCATCAATGAGAAAGGTGTCAAACGCACAGCCACGTATTTACCTGAGGTTGCTAAGGAACAAGGTGGGTTTGAGATGGCAGCCAAACATGTCAACACGTTGTATCACAGAATTGGGTAACTTAAATCTGCCAATTTGGGGCTTGGAATACAGTGCTGTCCTCACAGTGGTGCCATGGAACCACCAGGCTTAATCTTGACAACTGACACGTGATAACAGTTGTTGCTGGGTTTTCACCTGGCCTTTCTCTCATCCCATATCTTTGCACAGCTCTGTCTTAGTGTCAGAATGTTTTAGGGCTGAAGAAGTAGAGGATCTCAAAGTATGGATCTTCCAGCCTTATTCAGCATTGCATCTTTCCTCTTCTATGTTTCTCCCACCAACTAGGATAACTGCACGCTGTACAGCACCAACAGGAGAGTCACTTTCCTCCTCATTCTTGCTAAAGTAGCATCCTCCAGAGGAGGGCTAGAAACACAGCCCCTCTGGAGCACACTGCCCACTCAAATAGAGTAGTGGTCACCATGGTAACTGCTCCAAATATTGCCTCCTCCTTTCCTCCACCTAGCAGAGTGGAGTGGTCGCATCCTCCTGGCTCTGGGGCAAAAGACTAAGGTAGGAATTTTAACTCTGATCTCTCACATAGCAGTGCACTGTGCTATCACTAGAGCATCAATCCCAGTTTGTCTATGTAAAGAGCTAAGTATTACCTTATTTTCAAGGGTGCTAAGTGGCACATGATGAAAAAATTCGGGGTCCCTGCAACAGCAGCAAGGCACAGACCCTTATAAGAAGACATGGAATGGAAAATGGAATTACTGTTTCGTAGACCAGCTCCAATATGAGTTTAAAGGGGTAGGCATGTGCAGTTAGTGTGCATGCATCAGGCCATATATGTCCAGTTCAACACTAGGATTATAAAGCTCAGAGTTTCCTGTTTAGTTGTTTGTTTTTCTAGAGTCCTTTTAATGCATCTCTTGTGTTTTTGAAACACTTTTTTATATTGAAAAATTTGCCTTGCTTCTATTTTTCAATAGACTGGGATCAGATCCAGACCATAGACTCCTTACTCAGGAAAGGTGGCTTTAAGGCTCCCATTACCAATGATTTTAGGAAAACAATTAAACTTACCAGGTAAGTAGAGGTATTTGTTGTCTTTTAATTTTACTTTATAGTGGTTTTTGGGTGATTTAAAATATTTGTGCTTGATGTAAGTCTTTATGCCTCTTCCAGAGGAGATGTAGTGTGAAAGACCAAATCACAATTGCCATGTGTTAGGCATATAATGCACATGGGATTAAGCACAATATGTTTGGTCCATGCAGGATTGAAATTGGCATTTTTCTGAGAGAAGTGTCACTGATTTTAATATTACCATCTATGTGAAAGATCAGAAGCAGAACCTTTGAGAGTTAAAAAGGTTGATTTTTTTTTGGTATCTTTTCAATGAACTTCCTTTTCTCAGTGTGTTCATCTGTGAATGCTGTAGCTATTCATAGGTGACAGCTGTCTTAAAAACAAACCACACTCAAATTTGGCTGGTTTTCAGAATTTGCTTGGTTTTCTATGCCCCCAGCTGTCCTATTGGTTTCTGCCCCCTTTATGTTAGTAAAAATTGGGACTTTCTCGTTTTGTATAGAAACACTAATTTATCAGGTCATTCTTTACCTCTAGAGAAATGAGGTGGGTGTGCAGGGTTTTCTTTAACAGGAGATGACAGGATGAAGGTTTTCATTAAAATCTAATGTAACGTGGTCTTAGTGCAACTCACAACTACTTTGTAGCTGGCTGTTGTTTAGCGTGCTTTAGAAGAACTTGGAAAAATCCAGTCTCTCCAAAGGAGCTTCACATTTTGTGAATTCTGATTGTACTAAATGACTAAATGACTAAAGCATTTGTATGCTTTATTAAACCCCTCTTTACCCACCTCTCCAGTTTTTTCACTACGTTTTCAAATGTGGAGATAACCACAAAAGCAAACAATAGTGAAGTACTGATTCTTTACTCACTGTAGTTGAACCTTCTTCCAGCAAACTTTTCATGCCATTTTTGTCCATTGCACATGGATAAAAAAGAATACAAATAGATTATTTATTTCCTGTCTGCTACTTCAGGCATCCCTTTAATTATGATCACCTTGAGTAGGGCTCATCTTTTGGGACACTGGGACTAATTCAAGCTCAGACAGGTTATTCATACAAGTGGGTTCCTCTTGGTCATCATTGGCTGTGAGCTAGAGGGGAACCCGCGGTGAATGTGTTTATGTCCAGTTTATGTCCACGTTGCATTTGATGCTGTTTCTCTGCCGCTGTCCCGCAGGTACCGCAGTGAGAAGGTGACAATCAGTTACGCAGAGTACATGGCCTCCCGCCAGCATTGTTTCCAGAATGGCACTCTCCATGCCCCGCCCCTCTACAATCATTACTCCTGACACACGGCTGCATGACCAGTCCCACTCCCCAGTTGCTGCCAACGGCTACGACATCATCGGGGCAGACGCCTCCTCTTCCTGGTCCAGTTACTTCTATTACTGCACCATTTTATGATGCTAGCTTCCGTTGCCAAGTCTGCCTTCCCACTGACCTGGGGGGAGGATGAGAGCGTGACAGGACTTCAGGGGCCCAAGCCTTATCTCAGCCTTCCCTCCGAGCGGGGGTTCAGTTGGATTGGGGCTCCATGCCTACGAACTGTCGTGAGGTGCAGAAGACCTTTAGGAGTGAAAGTGCTGCTTCGGACTGATCTGTTCCCAGGTGTTACTGACACTCTGGAAACTTGAGTTGTTCGTTATGGAAGCCCCCCAGATCAAGTAGGAGCATTCCCCTGGCAGCCTGGGCAACGGAGTCCAACAAAACATTTTTTAGGTTCTTTTTAATTTTTTTTTTAACCTTTGGTATCTGTTGTGTACTGAGAGCTGACTGCAGTCCCCACGCATCACAGGCGGACATCATGATATTGGGGAGGGTTGAACACCTGGATAGCACCCCATCCTCATGGACAGAAAACGTGTGAAAAATTGATCCATTATTTAAATAAACCCTTGAAGGCTTTAAGGCTCAGATCCTTGGTAGGTTGGATCCTTGGTGATGAAGCCTATGAAATACAATGCTGTTTTGCCTGTACGAGAGCGGCACATGCTGTGTACACAGAGGAAAAGATACTCGAGTGTCCCTGGACAGTCTTTGTTACAACCAAGTTTTGTTTCCAAACATTTGTAAGAGATAGGATTAGGGCTGGGGAGGGGCTTACAGAGCATTGACTGTAGTCGTACAAATGAGACTAGTGACTGAAATTTGTTTAATATAAGCTAACAGTCTTGGGGACCTTCCTTTTGATAGGACAGCCACTTTCACTGGTATGACTACTGATCTTAGGGGCTGAGTGTTCCAGTTTATAGCAGGCCTGTGGAGTGGTGCTGTGTAGTTCTGCTGGTAAGATCAATCTTACTCAGCTTAGTCATTGCCACATCCAGGCAGTGAGTGGGGAAATCTGTGTTATCCAAACTGCATGAAACTCGTGTGCATTCTGTATTTCTTCTCCCGTGGTTGATGATCACAAGGAATACTCTTTTCTAAAAGGAAGTTATCAGTTGTTATTCTGCAGCATCATTGAGGGATATCATAAACTCTAAATTATGACACTCTTTCAATAACTAGACTTCAGAATATAATTTGGGATGGGTTTGGTTGGTTGGTTGGTTTTCCAAGCTTGGAAAACCTCCATTACTGGAGGGCCAGTATTTCTTCAGGGAAGAAAATACAAGTGCATAGCAGAGTCATGGCTGTTTGGTTGCATAGCTCTTTACAGACTGCTTGTGTGTCGTAATTGGCTGGTGTTTGAAGCCTGAAATTATGCCGTGGTATGGCAGGGAACAGGGCTGGTAGGAAGCTGAGAACTGCAGGGTGCTGCTCCTGGTCCTAAGGAAGCAAGGCACATCTTGTGCCATTTTGCTTCCTGTTGGTGAAATGTTCTGCTGGAGGAGAGAGATGTGAGGGAGATTCCTCTGGATTACGGTGCAATATTGACCCAGCTTTCCTTCCGTATTGGGTCATTCCTACAAATTGCCACTTTTCCCTTGTGATGTTGTTGAAAAGCAATTGAAGATGAAAGGATTGTTTCATGACTTCCTGCTGCTGAGAATAAATGAGTCTCGTTACAAATCACTCCAGTTTGTAATTACTCTCCCAGGTGCCACGTAGTGATGGGGGAGCGTGGGGTCAGCTCCAGGCATACCACTCACCTTTCAGCTGTCAAACAGTATGATACATAGGGCTACACTCATTACTGTTCAAGTGTTCTATGTTAGAATTTAATTTCTAAAAGGTTTAAAAAAAAGCAAAAAAATGGTGCTAAAACTTCACCCCTGAGCACGCTCGGTGAGACTGGTCATGCAGGTGTACAGTGCCAGGCTTTTCAACTATACTGTTTCTTTTTCAGATATTTGCCCTGTTCTGTGTCTTCAACAGTGTATAGTGTTTCCCTGATTTCAGTTTCTTTGACTAGGGGATGACTAAAGGGTGGGGTGGGGAGGGTTAGTTGTCATTTTTTTAAAGAACAGAACTTTAGGATTGAGTAACTTGGTTGGTTTAAGCCTGAAGTGGGGCAGATGGTTTGGGACTGGGGAAGTCTTATCCTCTCCCAATTCTATTTGCCCACTCAGTCTGTTTTAAAAAAGCAAAACAAAACATAAATGCCTCTAAATATGTACTGTGTTCTTGTCTTGTTGCAGTGAGAAGAGAACCTGGCAGATCAGAAACACTGGTCTGCTGCCTAAAAGGAACAGGCCCTCTCAGCTTTAGTCCCATAAGGGTCCAGCTATAAAATCAGTTGAAAACTGTGTCAATAGCTAAGTCAGCTCAGAGAAATGTATGACAAGGACAAGTGGTCTCAAGAAATAATCCCGTTTCTAGATCATTACATGGCAGCTATGCATAAGGATGAAAGAGGTGAACTAGGAAAAAATTGTAGTTTGAATTGCCTCAAGATGGAGACAACCAAAATCAGTGGCCAATTGATCTGAGATTTTCTCTCTGGTTGCTTGGCTGGGACAGCTGGTTAGAACCACTTCTCAAAGAAACTGTTACCTGGTTTGATCTGGATTAACTCATCCTTAGAAGCAAGTGCCTTTTGGTCTAGAAGGGCTTATTCTCATGACAACCACAACTGATAAATTATCTCACTGCAATGATGAAATGTCTTTGTTTTACAGTAACTACAGGAGAATGTCTTTGATCACTGGAGTCTGTCAGTGTTGAAATGTTTCCACTGTGAGGTTCTTAATTTTTTTTTTTCATGTTGTTCAACAGTCAATCTCAACTGAAGCCGTTTCAGTTTGGGAATGTTATATGGTCAAAATATCACATATCTACAATTTATCAGAACAAAGAAAAAATCTGTAAGGAAATCTAAGAGTTCATTTTAACCTTTGCACAGAATAATTTGTTCTCATAGTACATTAACAAACCTCTGCAGTCTTTACTGACTATTAGTGCTGTTTTCTGTTTGTATTCAGAAACTACATGTTGTTTTGTTGGGGTTTTTTTTGGTTAATTTATTTCTTTAAAGCAGGAGACCTCTTTTGACCTACAGTGCAGAGACGTCAGACCAATTCTTTATATTACACTTGGTTGCCTCCTACCTATATAATAATTTCTGAGTGTAAATAATTGAACTCTATCCTCTAATGAAGTATTGTAGAGAATAAATCATAATGGATAAAGATTATTTGTACTGTCCTCTTTATATGAGTTCTCACAGCCTTTATGGGGGATAAGATGAAATTGTTCTCATCTAGAAAGACAAACAATATATTACAGGTATGAATAGCAAACCTGTAAATTACACCACATATTCAAAACCAGGGAGGTTGCCAGAGTGTGATGACAGCTGTCTGGAATCACACCAATAATCAAACAGGCTCACTACAAGAAAGCAAGAAAAATAGTAGAAATATTAAAACCAATTAAATATATTTCATTAATAATGGCATAGCAGTGTCTTTGTATCCTGGAATAATGTTTGCTTGACAATAACTTTCTATCAGTTGTCATGATGGTGAAATGTATAAAGCACATAAATACAGAGTACTGTAAATCTTTCTGAAACTCAAAATTGTTCTTTTGGTTTTTTGTCTTCTAAAATGAACTGAGAACAAATTGTCTATACTAGGGCTATGGTCTTCAGGTGATCTAAAAATCTTATTTGAAAGGAAAAAACACTCATCTTTCTAGATTCTTACTATTTTAATGTTTGCTTTGAGACAGGACTAACTGAGTTGTAGAATAGTTTTGAATTGTATCTCTAGCTTACATGTTTTTTTTCCACACATTTTCAGGTAATTGTTACCTTTTTATCTATGGCAGCTGTATAGTTAGAGATGCTACATTTTCTGCTTTGTGGCTCTTGGGAAGGGCAGCCCTGGATATCAATAAACAATCATAAGACCCAAAAAAACCACCAACCAAACCAAGGGGGAGGATAGTTTTGAGATGCTGTGACTAACAGGATTTCCAGGTGAATTCCAGTTGAATTTCCCTGTGAATTCTAAAGTTGCCTATATCCCTACCATCCACTGCTGTCATGTGCCATGGGGAGTTACCAAGTATGTTCTCTCAGCTTTGTTGGCAGGAATACAGCGACTTAATTTTTGTATTTTAGTGTCATACGCTTTTGTATTTTAGTGTCTCATGCTTTTCCTTACTTGATTTTTTTTGTTTCCTATTGAATCAGTCAGATCTAAAACCTTTGTCTGGTGTCTTTAATCAGAGGTTCTTCATGCAGGTTGCATTCTGTGACCTCAGAAACACTCAGCAGCTCCCAGGGAGGATGAGGCCAGGTAGAAGGGTGTACATATGTCTGCACACTGAAATAGGTCAATCCAGGCTAAATATAAACCAGGATAATTCTCCTGGAAACAGTTTCTTCTGTTGTTAGTTCTGTTTGAAATAAGAAACAAAATGAATTAGTCGTGTAGCACTCGCTTCTTTCTACAACCAAATTACAGAAAGATTAGCAGAAACTTCTAGAGGATACTTCAAAGGAAGAATATTTTAGCATTTTTTTAACACAAAAAAGAAATTTGTTTTATCTGTGATAGAGAAATGCCATTTTTATCTTGAAGATAAAAATGAAAATCAGAACACTTTCCTATAAAACTCAATAAATTAATATGTATAATGATAGTACATGGAGCAGTATGATAGGAAAGTTCCTAAGATGGTTTTGCCACAGGCTGGGAAAAGATGACTTGTGAATATGTTTGATGATCACTTACAAAACATAGCAAGCACAGAAGAATATTGGTACCATGTTCTTTAAAACAAGTATATAATTCTACAAATTGAACAATATCCAGATTATTGAACCATATTTTTTCTATGGTCGGCTAGGCTGCTCTTATAATCAGATTAATTCTGGCATAAATTATGTATTATACAAACAGTTGATAAAGTCATATGTATTTAAAAACTGAACAAATCACATAGTTTTGCATTCAGAGTCTTACTATGACTTTATTACTGGATGTTAATATAACTTTATTTTGTTCATACATGTTCATTCATTATAATTTTGGATATATAATTTTAAATGGAGTAAAAATAAAGGTAAAATGGTGTGAAAACCTAAACCTTAAGAGTTACACTTTAAGTACACAGATGAAAATCATGCATGTCTTGTGAAATACTGGCTACTGTGGCACACGGTGCTCTCAGTGGGTGGTTATCTCCACAAGGATCTACTCCTACCACACTGGCACCCCACAGAAAAGACATAATTACTGTTAGAAAGCTTAAAAAACTCCTAGGAAAATCACATTTCTTCTGCTGATGAATTAGAAGGAAAGCATATTACAAAATAGGTTTATACTAATAATAGAATATCCTTGTTGTTAGTTGTTCCTACATTTGATTACATGGAGATATTTAGCTGAGCATTTTGTAAGGTCTGTGTAGGTGCACGTAGTTGTTACAGGATCTGTGTTTAAACTGTGGCAACATAGGAATTACCATGATAGGTCTGTCTAACAATCTGCTACTCAATACCATGTCTCCAGCAAGGATCAAAGCTTTTTGCCCTGGAATATGAAATATTAGAGACTTTGTTCATGAGAACTTACATTTGGCCAAGTATTCTCTTTTTTTCAATCAGTTTATTTTAGGCTGTCACCAGTAAAGCTGCCTGGAAGTTCCTATAGTCATTCACTTCATTTTGATCCA
Organism: Daphoenositta chrysoptera; assembly: GCA_013397915.1. Taxonomy (NCBI): domain Eukaryota; kingdom Metazoa; phylum Chordata; class Aves; order Passeriformes; genus Daphoenositta; species Daphoenositta chrysoptera. Next base: position 97,208 of record VZRO01006404.1, on the reverse strand, counting down.
GCTCACCTGACCTTTCTATGCATATTTTGTTGATAAATGCCAAAGGAGTCATTATTAGTGAGGAAGAAGCCAGTGCATTTTAAAAATAACAAAAGGTCAGGTACTCTGCTATGTTTGGTTTGTTGCAGCAGCTGAACAATATTTACTGTGGGGTTTTTAAGCTTATTTTTTAAATTATTAAAAGAAATAGGGGGGGGAGCAGCTTCCATTCAGGAGCGCTTTTATTTTGCTCTTAACCAAACATATCAGTGATAATAAACTTAATCTTTCATGATAGCCTCTTTAACTGTACCTATAAAATCTTGGGTTTGTATACTTAAGTAGAATGGATCCTTGGGGGAAAACAAAAAGGGAAATTAATAACTTAAACCTCTGTGAGCTACCTACTGCTCTGAGAATCATGACATTCTGAGTTGACGGGTTATTTGAGAAGCCATCAGGATTCCAAGTGATTTTAAATGCTTCTCTCCTCAATCTGGCATGGATTTCCTTGTTTTCTTGTAAGCCTAATTGAAATTGTTTAATTTGCCAGATGTTCCCCAAGATATTTCCATTCCATCTTCCTGAATGTCTTTCTGCTTGTATCACTTAGCAAATTACTTTCCAATCAGTTTCTCTGCTATGCTCATTATCCAGATAACAAATATTAAAAATCCGTTATTTGATCTCTTCCCATTCTTCTAGTTTATTTTTAATTCATTCCTTTTCCCAGCATGCAGGAAACCATTCACCTAGGCACAGATACAAGTTTATGAGAACAGGAGTGGTTTCATCATAAATCCTTCAACAGTCTATTTTTGTCTTTCTTTAAGGGTGGAGGATGACATAGTAAGGGCTGATAAGATGATTACTTTAAGAGTCTTAGGCTGGTTAGGCACTTACATGTGAGCTCTCTAGGGAAAAGGCTGCTCCATAAGTGCTTCTGCTAGCAGTGTTGGGAGAACTATCTTCATTTTCAGCCTGCCTATGACTTTTAGGGGTCTGTAGATTGCTTCTGGATAGTCTGAAAATTAACCTTCCTTATGAAGGGTGTTATTTATGATATCAATACTCCCTCCTTACAGTCCGATGTCCATTAATCACAGTGAGCTAGACAGAAATTCCGGCAGTCACAGTTTTCCTGGGGTTTGCTGTCTAGCTGAGGATGTTCCGGTAGCGAAAGGGAGCTGGCTGTAGCTGCCTGATCCACTGATGTGCAGATGCATCTCATGCCTCGGCACCCTCAGGTGCTCCTGGGCAAACAGCTGCTGCTGTGCAGTCTGGTGGGGGGTACCAGCGCAGTTCTGAGCTCTTTGGTTATTTCCTAAAGGAGAGAGCAGGAGGAGAGTTTGCTCATGCGAAGAACCAGTACTGTTTCCCTCAGTGTTCCCACACTCCCGTTCTCGGGCCCCAGTTCGTGCCTTGTGAGACTTTGGGTTCATGATCACAGAATCGATTAGGATGGAAAAGACCCCTGAGATCGTCGAGTCCAACCTTTGAGTGAAAAACACCCTGTTCAACTAGACCATGGCATTGAGTGCCACCTCCAATCTTTCCTTAAACACCTCCAGGGACGGTGACTGCACCACGTCCCTGGGCAGCCCACTCCAATGTCTAATCACCCTTTTTGTGAAGAAATTCTTCATCATGTTCACCCTAACCCTCCTCTGGCGCATCTTAATACCGTGTCCTCTCTTCCTGTCGCTTGTTGCCTGCGAGAAGAGGCCGCCCCCCAGCTGGCTACACCCTCCTGTTAGGGACTTGCAGACTCTTGGGTCTGTCACAGCTCTTTGCCCTCTGTTCATATGTACAACGTTCAGCACCCCACTGCTTTCCCTCTCTAAAAGGAGCTAATTACTAAGCGAGCTTAAACACACCACTGAGGGCTGTTTTGTTGCGAGAGCACTCAGACTCCCTGCTCCCGCCGTTTCCCCCTCAGTACCCCACAGCGCCAACCGAGCTCTTTCACACTCAGCAGTGCCCAGGGCAGAAACGCCCGCAGTCCTTCGGGGACCGGGAGAAGCCCAGGGCAGAAATGCCCGCAGTCCTTCGGGGACCGGGAGAAGCCCAGGGCAGAAATGCCCGCAGTCCTTCGGGGACCGGGAGAAGCCACCGCGCCCGCAGCCCTCAGGCGGGGCAGGGCTGTTCCCGCCCCCGCCGGGAGAGCCGCCCGCCCTCCCGCTGAGGGGCCGCCCTTTCCGCCGTGCCTTTCCGGCGATGGCGGCGGGCGGCAGTGACCCGCGGGCGGCAGACGTGGAGGAGGACGCCTCGCAGCTCGTCTTCCCCAAAGGTGCGAGCGGGGCCGGCGGTCGGGTGGTGCCTGGGGGCCGGCAGCGGCCGCCCGTGAGGGTACGAGCCTCGCCGAGCGGCTCCGTGGAGCGGAGCGCTGCTCAACGCCACGGCCCCTCCACCGGTTACTAAGCCCCGAGTGTTAAAAATAAGGATAATCAATTATTTGTATGTATTTAGGGGCCTCGTGATTGGTAGGATATGGCAGTTCTTATGTGGGCCGCTACGTGTGTGTAGGGTATTAAAAAAAAAAAATCCTATCAGGTTATAGTGAAAAGATTATTGTTTTTTGATATAAGCTGTACTTTTTCAGTCATGTTTTTTGACACAAGAGTTCTTCCCTATGAGGGTGGTGAGGTCCTGGCACAATTGTCCAGAGAAGCTGTGGCTGCCCCTGGATCCCTGGCAGTGTCCAAGGCCAGGCTGGACGGGGCTTGGAGCAGCCTGGGACAGTGGAAGGTGTCCCTGCCCATGGCAGGGGTGGGACAGGGGAGGATGGGATGGGCTTTAAGGCCCCTTCTAACCTAAGCCGTTCTAGAAATCTGTGAATACTGCTGCAGTTAAGAAACCAGCTGTCCAGATCCAGAGTTTGTAACTATGGACATTTACTGTCTGTGTATTTTTTTTTTTTTTTTCAGAAAATTAATTCAGTATAAATTCTAAAAATGTATTTGCACCTCAGAGCCACCCTGGAAAAAAAAAGGGGGCGGGGGGGGGGGGCGGAAATGGACACTGTGCTGCATTGCTGCATTTTTGAGTTATGAGCAATAGAAAAGTTCTGAAAGACTATTTTTTGTAATTTTGTAATGCTAAAATCTCATGTTTAGCCCAAGCTGTTTTACTGCTAAATGCAAAATAAGAGTTGCAAGCCACTTTCTAGCAGTCCCTGTATCTGCTTGTATAAAACAGTGCTGTCAGGCACTCTGGAATGCAGCCTCTGACCCTGTTGGTTTGAACAGCTGATATTGCTGATGCTGAAAGACCTTCTTGTTATTGAAATACATATACTGGTTATGGTGATGATGAATGAATTCAAAGTTGGTTAAAAGTGGGGGAAATTTATTAAGATTGGTTAAAATGGGGTTTTTTTCTGATAATAAAATTTCAGTAGGTCAATTAACTTTCTAAGAAAATGAAGCCTTTTTAAAAACATTCAACAGCATTCATATTTACTTAAAGGACTCAGAGACTTCCGAAGACTGTGGCATCACTTCTGAATTTTGTGGAGTTTTAGAGTTCTAAATATTTTTTTCTATAGCAAGTCATGCATTACTTCTGCCAAAATTGGGTGAAGAAAACATACTGCACAAATATGAAAAAATCTGAATGTTAGGGCTGCAAGTGTAAAATATATAATCAAAAAGACCAACACCTTGGATTGTCACTCAAAGTGTCATTTTTATCAGCATTTTCAGTATGAAATGCTGCTCAATCATTGGTGAAACGGCTCACACAACTGCCATGAAACACATTTTCACTTCTTTATTACCCAGAGCTAAATTACGTACAAAACTCGTGTAACTCCCCTTTTCAAACACGTTCCACCTTTTTTTTTTATGCTGGTGTTCTCTCATTTGGCTGCAGAATTTGAAACTGCAGAAACTCTCCTGAATTCCGAGGTGCATATGCTGCTTGAGCATCGCAAGCAGCAGAACGAGAGCGCGGAGGATGAGCAGGAGCTGTCAGAAGTGTTCATGAAAACCTTGAACTACACAGCACGCTTCAGCCGCTTCAAGAACCGTGAAACCATCGCCAGCGTGCGCAGGTGAGCTGCAAAGCCAGGGTGTAGCACTGTGTTAGAGAGAGAATTGGATCCATAGTACTGATGCTGCTTTATGAAAGTGCTTTTTAGTGCTGTTGCGTCGTTTGTTCTTTAATTCCAAAGCTTGTCGTTCTAATGAGGCGAGAAGTTCTTGGTGGAGGGTTATACTTTGTCCGGGTCAAGCCTTCTAAACTGCTTTGTTTTCAGTATTTCAATGACAGCTGGTTCCATTAAATGGGAGGATTTTCTAGGCTTTGCAGAATAATTCGGGGGAAGTGGAGTTAGCAGATAGGATTTTATGTTTTCCTCTATGCATTTATATAATGAGTCTTTTCTCCTGAAAAAAATTATTTCAGTGCCAAAAGCAGTGTGCAAAAAGATAAACATTTGCTTCAGTTTAAACCCCTTTATATTTCTGTCTTGTAATTTCATCAAATCGTTGTCTTTCCTTCCAGTTTACTGCTCCAGAAGAAGCTCCATAAGTTTGAATTGGCGTGTTTGGCTAACTTGTGTCCTGAGACAGCTGAGGAAGCAAAAGCTCTAATTCCTAGGTAAGCACTTACATACTGTACAAACACTGCTGTATACTTCCCTGTGACCTAAAGCCAGCCATGCCCAGGTGCCCTCTCTTCAATCCAACTCCATTGGTGGAGGAACATTTGGTCTTGGTCTTTCTTTCCCTACCAACTGATCTGACAGCAACACATTATTTGTACATGTCCCTAATGCACTTCTGAGAACTTTTACTGGATCAAGTGTAAACCTCTTCATTAGGGTCCTTAGCTGGCTGTGTTTGTGTTCCATGGAGGTTTTTTCTGTTGGAGCAAATGAACTGTTTTGTGGATAATGTAGGGGCGAGCAGTAGCTTCTTCATGTCTTGATTTGTTACCTCATGGCCTGAGATAGAGGAGGGAATGAAACATTCATCTGAATGACAGTTTCTTCCGTATTTGCCATTATATAGAAGAGAAGGCTTTGGAATGACCTATTTGTGGTCTCCCAGTACCTGCAAAGAGTCTACAAGAAAGATGGAGAGAGACCTTTTACAAAAGTAGTGACAGGATGAGGGAACGGCTTCAATCTGAGAGTAGATTTAGACTAGATACTAGGGAGAAATTCTTCCCTGTGAGGGTGGGGAGGCCCTGGCACAGGGTGCCCAGAGAAGCTGTGGCTGCCCCTGGATCCCTGGAAGTGTCCAAGGCCAGGCTGGATGGGGCTCTGAGCAAGCTGGGATAGTGCAAGGTGTCCCTGCCCATGGCAGGGGGTGGGAATGAGATGGTCTTCAAGGTCCCTTCCAACCCAAACCAGTCTAAGATTTTATGTTAAGTTTTCATAGCAAGAATGGACTGGCTTATGAGCATGCAGCTACATGGACTTCATTTAGAGGTCTGCTTAAACCTGCAGCTGCCTTGCCTTTTTTGAAAACACATTTTGAAATTACTCAGGAGCAGGTTCTGGGAAGAATGGAAATTCTTGTGATGTCAAGAAGCAGTGCTGCATAGGGATTAGAGTGCTCTTGGTACAGTGATGTTGCAGGTGGTTCCTGGTGGTCGCACACAGGTGGGTGACGCTGTGTTGAGGCTGACAGAACAGAGTTATGACTGAAATTAATCAAGGGGGAGAGATTATTTCTGAAACCTTCAATGTCTCCTTACCGTTCTTACCTTGCAGCCTGGAGGGCCGGTTTGAAGATGAAGAATTACAACAGATTCTTGATGACATTCAGACTAAACGCAGCTTCCAGTATTAACGTTAACCCTCGGCCCCTTTATCTGAGCAGAAGAACCTGAGGACTTGGACTGTTTCCCAGCCCTCTGGACCAGTCCAGCTCCCAGCTGAGTGAGGGTGGCTGTGGATGCAGGGTCCTCCAGTGCTGTGTTACCACAAGTACATTCACACTGGAGATCAGCACCATCCTTTCCGTTTGTTCCATGTGTATGTTGGCAAGGACCCCCTGTGCTGTGAGAGCAAAGAATCTGAAAAGCCTTTTCCCAGTGGCTCAAGTATTTGTTTCTTCCCTAATCCCTCTCCCCAGTTTGTAAATTCTCAATGGTTTTGGGTTTTAGCAGAAATATGGATGTGATTTCGTGTTTTTTAGGAACTTCTAAAGGATGGGGAAACTTGTTCTTGGTTCTCTGAAGGTTCAGTGATGGGCAGCATCAATTTCTGTGGTTTTTTTGGTTTGTTTGTTTTATTGTTTGATCGGGACAGTGAAATTTTACAGCTTCGGTATTTTTCTATTATTGTTTAGTGTAAATTAAAAGATATTTTTAATTAAAGTTGTGTGGTTTATAAACATTAGGTACATAATATGATTTCGTTAATGAGGACCTTTTTAATAAATAGATACTGGAGATATACTCCAAGAGTATAATAATCCAAGTGCAGTTTAGGACAGATCAGAGGTGTTACTACAACCACAGTGAGAAAATATTGGAGCAGCATCTCCCTCTCTGCTCTTCTGCTCTGTGCCAAGTGATTGCAGACACCCAATCTGTATCCTGTTACAGAAAAGAAAAAGGTGAAGAAACCAAATAATTTTGATGTTAACACAGTGTCGGGGGTTGGGGGCATTGGAATTTTTTCTCCATCCCTATTACTAGGAGACAAATGGCTGGGTGCTCAGAGCTATTAAGTCATTTGTAAAAGACAAAGACCATGGCTGGGTGTGGTGAGGAGGAGACTCTGTGGCCAGAGCGACACCTCGTTGGGACTGAGACTGGTTCGTGGGACACCGGGAGGAAAGGGACTGCTCCTCTGGGCTCTGACTGCAACCGCAGGAGATCCAGCCGTGCTCTGCCTTCTCCTTCTGGCTGGGTGAGCTTTTGGCTGAGGAAAAGGTGTGGGATCCAACTTTTTTTTTCCCACACCGGGAGCGTGTGTTTTTTCCCTGCTGCGTTTCGCAGCAGCTGTGGGGAAGCCC
>VZRO01006404.1:15589-87506 GCA_013397915.1 Daphoenositta chrysoptera | reverse complement strand
CGGGAGCGGGGCCAGGGCCCGGGCCCCGTGGTGGGGTGTGCTCGAGGCCCGGGCCTGGGAGCGGACAGCAGGGCCCCGGTCCTCTTCACTGCACAGGTGTCTGTTGGGGCCTTCGCCCGAGTCTCTCAGTCGTGCCCTTTTCTACTTCTTTTAAGTTTATTATTTTTTAGTGTTATTCTTCCCTCCGCCTTGGGTCTGAGCGGAGACACGAGCCGTGTTAGATATCTCGAATTTTTTACTTATAGTCCTCCACAAGGGTAATCCTCTGTGTATTAAGGAGAGAGAAGAAAAAGCCACAGACTGGTTAGTATTTAAGCTTCTCAAATGCCAAGTGAGCTAACTGCATTTACCGGTAAAGAATGGTCTGAAGTTGTGTAGGACTAATAAACATTGGTAAAAGGATGGGAAACCATTATTTTCGGTTTTCTTACGGATCCCGAGAGGGTTGTTGCTCACATTTTGTACAACACTGTTGTTCGAATATGTTCCCTGCAGTGTAGTAACACACAGCCGTGCGCAGCAGGCACTTGCTGGTGCTGGCGTGGTGGAGGGGCTAATGATCGTGTGGTGTCACATTCCACTGATTGAGACTCACCAGCCTGTGCACGGGTAGCAAACCTAGGGGACCTGTCCAACTTGAAAAAAATAGCTCAGCGTTTTTCCCTTGGTGAGAGCTCATTAAACTTCCCTTTCATTGAGATATATATTAGTTCTCTCTTGCTGACTGTTAGCTTCTTTGTTATGAGTAGATAGTTGTATGGTCTCAAATACAGTATTTTTTAATATTAGCAGTTGCTTGAACACAAGTTTGTCTGACAGAATTGTCATAGGTAAGTAGTTCTGTACTCTACAAATCTTGTACCTCATTATATCCTTGCTTGCCGTTTGTGCTATTTGGGAATCTATTTTTCCATGTAGGCAGTAGTCCCTCATCCTTCTTGCAGTATATGTTTATTCTTTTATGCTTAACTCAAACTGTTCTGTCCTTCCTTTAAGAGAGGCAGTATTGCGTGTCAGAGTTTATAGTATGCAAAAACTATTGTGCCAAAATACTTCAGGGTTCTCTGCTCCTAAATTCTTTTTCAAGTAAACTGACACTTACTTTTCAGTGAGTTGCTGCAATATTCTGCCACCATCTAACTAAGAATGTATAATTACCAAACACATTTCAAAAATCTGATTCTTAACATCTTGTTCAGTTGTGTTGTAATAGTTCTAATGAGAAGATCTGAAAATTTAGATACTGAAAGTAGAGGAAAGTATTGAAAAGTTTTGGGGGGGAACCTTAGAGCTGCAGAGAATGTTAGGTGTGAGTAGCTGCTCCTAGAGCTGCTAAAACCTTTTGACTTAAATATCAGTCACTACAAACAGTGACAGCCTTTCCCTGTTGCCCGGAGTGTTGGTCCTCCATTGAACCCTTGGAGCACCAAATATTAGACTGTTTGGACTGTTGGAATTGAAAATTTCTCATCAGTTTTGTATTTGTGATATCATCACAGAAAGTAAAAGCCTAATAATCCTAAACTGTGCTTGAGATAGAGGTACTAGGAATGCCTTCTCTTGCTGCAGCAGAGAGACCTTGATCTGAGGAGAGGATAAGAAGTCTCCTGTTTTCTTCCTATCCCTAGCAGAGGAGTCTTCTGACTCACCTGAAAAGGAAGACATTAGGCTGATGGAAGGAATACAGTTTAACTTTGTACTGGGATGATTCCATGCAAAATACTTCATTTTGTGCATCTGCTAGCCAGATATGTAGGGAATTTCAAGAGTTGGTTCAGTAACACTGGAAATGAAAAATTATTTTGGCCTTGCTCAGATAGAGGTTGTAATTTAGAAAACTGCTTGCAAGGACAAGCTGGAAGCTATCTGCAGTGTGTTTGTGAATTTTACAAAATTTGTTCTTTATTTGGCATATTTACATTCCTGATACTGTACTGTTTGGTTATTGAAAGTGAGAATACAGATATGCCGGCCTGGTTGGTGTAGTTAATACAGAAGTTGAACATTGTTAGAGCTTGGTGGTGGGAAGGAAATGTGCTAAGGGTCTTTCAAAAGGATAAAACTTTAGGATAACCTTGGGTTTTGCTTCTTATCATAGAAAATATCTGAAGGTAAGAGCAGAGAAGTAGAGTTTTTGATAGCTAACTGGTTTTGATTTGTGTTTTGCTACTAATTTTACTTCAGTTTGGAGCATCCATGGTCCCCTGTTTTCCAAATGGTGCTAAACTTCCCAGCAATCTGTTCTTGCTCACTAGTATTTAAAAAAGCTACTCAGCATTTCATAATGTCACTTCTGGTTCAACCTGCTCTCCACATTCAGGCTGGGTGTACCAGTCATGCTGTTGTGAAACCCGAAATGGGGTATAAAGTGTACATTTAGCAGGAAAGCAAGCAAGCTGGTTTCTCTTGTGTGGTAACAGCACTTTTGCTAACACATTTGCTCTCAAGGCAGTGTGTTTGCAGTGATTACAGATCCTGCTCAGTGGTGTGCAGTGATCAGGGTCTCGGTCAGCACGCTTGGTGTGTGGAGGGGTACTAGAGACCAAGTTTCTCTGCTTTGAAACTCACTGAACTGATGCTGTTCCTGTTCTACCTCTGCACCAAAGCTGGGGGTTCTGTTTTAAGCAGTTTCACTAATACCATATTTATATCTTACAGCTTACATATATTACATAGCTTATATCACATTTTCTCTCACTAGTAGAAGGAAAGACTTGCTCTACAGTATTTAATATTACTGTTGTCTAACCCTGATGAAGCTTGTGTTGTTTCAAACAATTACATGAAAGTGTTCTTACACGTACAGATATAGAATATTAAAAAACATGAGCAATTTATCACATTCTTTAGACACAAATGAAAACATTTCTTCCTCTCTTATATATTGCATTAAGTAACCTGGTACTTTTTTTTTATCAGAAGAAGAGTTAGAAGTTTATCTTCAATTTCATTTTTCCTTTATATAGGATTTTTTTCTGTACACTGTTGTTAAATCTGAACACTTCCAATTTTATGTTCATTTTGTTAGTTGATTTTGATGCAAAGAACAACAACATGCTGTATGAGCTCATTGGTGCTATTAATTAGTCTTCAGTATAATGATGTATGTTGGTTCAAAAAAATAAGCTCTATTAACTTTTGGAACTTTGAAAGTATTATCAATGTAGTTTTAAATTTTATTTAACCTAGAATTTTTGGTCCTTTTAAATAATTAAAATCATAGTATTCTTCTGTCTGTCCACTTCTGGTTCTAGAGTTGATACAGTGGTGCAGGCAGCTGTACTGGGGAACCCTTTCTGTGAGCAGAAGTAGGATGTTTGTGTTATTCTGGTTCACTTTTTTGTTCTGGCTTGTGTGTTAGAAACACCAGTTCTGGAACCAGTGAGGTGGGAAAGAGAGGTGATGGCAAATACCTGTCTGCCACAGCACTGGCTTGGGGTGTGCTGAGTGATGTGAGCGTGTTGAAAGGCAGCATGCACTGTTTTGATATGACAGATCAGCTCTTTTGAAAATACATCCCTACAATCATGATCATGTCTACAGTACCAAGTTTTAATTCAAAGCAGTTGGTCGTGAATGTTGGAATTTAAGTAGTTGGAAGTTGGAAGTTCAGCTGTGGCGGGATAGGCCAAAAGCAGTTTTGCCACTAGAACTGTAGATTTGTTGGCACTGATCAGTTCTTTATACCACTTTTATACAATTCAATATGAGCGCATGGGTACATGAATTAATCCATGTTTCTGCCGTTTAAGCATTTGAGGATTCCTTTAAATCATTATCCCAAATGCAAAAGAAACATTATACAGAATAATATGTTAATGTGATTTTTTTTAAAGATAGGCCAGAGACTGGATAACAAAGTGTCTGTAGTAGTTTATGGGTTTGGTATAATTTTGTTCATGGTGAAGTTTTGGCAGCACAGTGACTTGTATTTTGCCGTGGGTGTGGGAGTACTCATCAGCAGTTTGGAGTTTGATAGGAGCTGCACTTGGAGCTGGTGAAGGAGTGCCACAGCTCCAGCTGATGAAGTGCTGGATTTACAGCTTGAAGACTGTGGATCTTTTCAGTCATCTAATCTGGCAAGGCATTGCCGAGTGGTAGCTTCTGCATCTGATGCTTTGGTTTTACTCCTGGGGCAGCAGAGTCATTCCCTGGAACTCAATAGTCAGTTGCCTGACAGGCTGCTCTGAGTTTTGACCAATATTAGCACAAATGGTCTCATAACACAGAGCAGCTTTTTAAAGTGCATGTCCAGTGTGGTCATCAGATGTTCATGTTGGCTTGAAAGAGGGAGGGAGCACACAGTTAGGGTCAAGCCAGGGCTTGGTTTTGGTCTCAGCAGTTTTAGTTTGGATTTGGGTCATCTGAGCAATTCAGTGCTGAAGTTCCCTCAGTAGCTGTTGCTGCACTTGAATTGTGTGGTCACAATAAGCAGCGATGACTCTACCCTTGTCCTCCTTTCCCCATCCTAGTAAAAAATCACCACTTAACCTTTGAAAATTTCTTCCCGTTGGGCCAAGTTTGTAAGCAAACCATTGCACGTCTTTGCAGACACTACTGAAATGCTATGATTATACCACAAGAAAGAAAAGTTGGGGATTGTGCAGAATTGCAAGGAGGAGGAGTGCAGACTGAATGAGTATCGATATCGTACATTCATTCTGCTATATTTGCACTGTTTCTCGATTACAGAGTTTGGAGCTAAAGTCATACTAGAATCAGTCCTCAAACCATTGCAAAATATGCATTCTTTTTCTACGAATGGATGCAAATATTTCAGTCTCCTCAACGGATCTAAACCTAATAAATGAAGTAGCTATTTCTAGTAATATCTTTTGTAGACTCTTGACTAATAGAATAAGCCACAGCTGCCAAACTTCCTGTGTAGTAAGATGAAAATACTGACCTAGAACTGGTGGTGAAAGTGCTGGTTTTGACAGGAAAACTTGCTGATATTCTTGAGGCAGAAGAAATGAAGTAGGAAAGAAATGCCAAGGGATTTTAGACTTTTGGAGAACTTCAGCTTTCAAAACTGAAGCTCTCTGGTGATGTGCCGTTCTACTGAATGGTCATTCTCATGGGGAGCTTGACTCCTCTTGTATTTAGGGAGAATCTGACACTTAACCCTTTCTCCTTGAAAGGCTTTGTGTGAGCTTGACGTCCCTTTACTGAGAAATGTATTGATACCAAAGATGATCACATGCTTTTATTGAACTTTACTAAATGGTAAAAGCAAAGGCTGTTTACTAAAGAATTTAAATGTGGTCTTCTAGCAGTGTGTATATCTATATATCTATACATATATATTCATAACTGTATACAGGCATTTGCATGGCTTGTAATCCACAAGCAAAGACCAGAAAATATATTCCTGGAAAAAACTGGCTCTGTGATTCCAGTTAAAAGAAAGTGTATTTCTAATTCATTTTCAGTTGTATGAGATGTGTATACATCACCTATCAGTTTAGAAAGTGTTCTAGTATTGAAAGTTTCTTGTTACAGAAAAAATATCTAGGTTGGTTATGTTTGAATATAGGTGAAAATTTCTGACAAAACTTAGAACTGCTCAAGTGGTATGTATAATTTTATACACCGGGAGCTTGAAACTACAATAAACAGCACTGGTTTTTTTTTTGTATTGTAAGTTTGTTCCTCATGGGATTAAACAGCTTCTAGCATAAGCACTAGCAAAGAGGGATTATACACTCATCTTCCACACCAAACTGTGACAAAAGAATAGTTTGCATATATGCTAGTGAGAAGCTACAGTTCTAAAGAGCTTCATCCACATAAATAATCATCAGTCAGAACTTAATTTGGTCAAAATAGTTTTAGAAGTGCTGTTTTCTCTGACTGTTTCATTAATTTAGCAGGTGTTTGATTGGATTTGTTGGGTTTTTTTTTTTGTTTTAAACTCCTTGGCTGCAACAGTAAGTCAAAACCAGGAAGCATTGATAATTAACAAGGGTCCATAAGGCTTGTTTAGCAGCATTGTGGGATTCAATAAGGTTTGAATTGTTTGCTGCAATTCCACTACTTTTGCTTAAGGGTATCTCTTTATTAGCTAAGTCTAGGCATAACAACTGTAGGTATTAATTTGCATATTTTGCTATAAACATAGTTTCTAATTTAGCTATTCTGCTATTGGGGCAGATAACAAATTTCTATCTTGGATAAGTATGTGTGTATCTGCTACATCTTTTTATGAAAAGAGAATAAAAAATCCCTTAAAAAAATCTTCTTGGATATTGTGAAGAAAATATTGTAGGGTAGTATGTTATAGGCCATTTATTGTGCAGTGTGGATATACAGTTGTTTAGTCTCTTCTTTTCTTACATTGAATATATGAGCTATGTAGATAACCTTGAGGTGCCCAGAAGGTGAGGGCTCTGTTGCACAAAGTCTCCATCTCTGGATGCAAGTTAGGGTATTAGACATCGGTGGTGAATGGATTTTACTGTTAAAATATGCAGCAAAATGAAAAGTTCCTTTATCTTGGAGTTTTCTACTGAAGTATAAAATCTCTTTTTGGAGAGAGAAGTAGAAAAAGGATCTTTGTAATGCAGTTAATAACTGCTGAAAAACATTGCTTTTAGTTGTTTCTTGGTGTTTTTTAACCTTCTTACACTTCTCACCATATAAAGGCACATTTTTTCACATGATCACACATGACAGCACCATCATCCTGCCCCCTGCTACCCCTTCCAGACTTCAGTTGCGTAATTATGGAAACTTAAGACACTCTTCTGCCTTTATTTGGCCCAGAAACTGGTATGGCAAAGAGCATTGTTTTGTCAGAAGATGGGCCTGAGTAACATTAAAGCGGGGAGAGAGGGGCTGGGAGTTAGCATTCCTGGGGTCAGGAAGTAAAGATTTTCTTAATTCTATTGATGTTTGCAGCTTCTCTTCTATGCAGAAGCAAATATTGCAAGAGTTCTGGATAGGTTTGGTAATCATTTAACAGATAAAGGTTGTGAAAAGTAAATCTTTGTAACAAGTTACAACTCTTACTAAGTCCCAAATTTTACTAAAAAGGCTTTGGTGTCTTTTCAGCATTTTATTTTACAACTCTGATCTTATCTACTCAACTGTGTTTAGTATAGTAAAATGTAAGTTTTTGTTCTATAGTGTGAATGAAGACAATCAAACTGTTGCTAGATTATATAAACTTTGTTTTCTTAATCATCAGAATTTCAGTAGGTTGTTCCTGAAGCAAAGACAATTTGCTGTGTTTCCCTACTTAAGTTTTGCCCTACAAACTGCCATAGTCCTAGTCCTTTTCCCTTCCACTGATAATAAAATCCTCTGAAGAAATTTTTTGGATAGTTTCTTGTCACGTTTTCTCTTCCTCTCTGTCCCTGTCCATACCATTATGTACCTAACAGTAGTACTTGAGTCAAGAGGGACTTGAGGAATGGGTCACCAGGAACACTTGGAAATCAACAAGGAGACCTGCAGAGTTCTCCATGGGCAGGCAGAGCCCCATGGATTTGTACCAGCTGCAGAAGGACTGGCTGCTCAGCAGGCTCAGAGAAGAGAACCAGAGAGCTTCAGTCAATGCCAAGTGAATAGCAAACAGCAATATGTTCTCCTCACAAGTAAGGCCAACTGCATATTGAGTGAAACTGGGAGGAGCAGCTCACACAGATTCAGCTATGACTTTTTTGTTCACCAAGTTTTGATATTACAACCAGCTGAAGAGTGTCTTGATATTTAGGATTAGCAAGGATGACAGGCTTTTTTTTTTTTCCTATTAAACTACTTTGCATATGTTATTCTTTTAGTATTTATCACGGCATTTGTGTGATTTAAACATCAGTCCTAAAGTTTTGTTTCCTGACAAAGTAGCAGCTCCAAGGTAAGGCAGCATCAGTAGTCACTTCAGCTTGAAAACCAAGCTGTGAGTCTTCAGCTAGTTAAGATAAATTGCTGTTATCACAGGGACTCACAGTAAAAGACAGTTTGGGTGATAGTGCAGGTCTTGATAAATACTAAGCAGGAATTGAGATAAAGGGGTATTGGGGAAGTTTACAGGGAGAAAGAATGTTTTATTAAAAAATACATTGTAAGTAAGCTTTAGGGTAAAACCAAAGTATCCAATTGGTAACAGTACAATCATGGCAGCAAACCAAATCCTGTCTGTCTTGTAGCTGAGGTGCAATCTGTCTCATGTCCTCATGCTGCATTTGGTTGCTTCCATGTTTGTTTTGAAGTACAGCTCAAGAAACTTTAGCTCACAGAAGTTGCTTTTGTCAGGTGCAGAAAGGCAATGATTCCACGGTGTTAAACTCATGAAAGCAGTTTTCTCTGCTGTAGCTAGAAAGGTAAAGCAGCAGCTGTCTGAGTCCTGTGAACTGAAGTAATTTGAGTGTTTTTCATTATGTAAGCACATGATCTCTGTAAATATGTCTGCTTTGGAATGAGTCAAGGGATCAGCTTGAGCATAACGAGGAACGTTTGTGATTTGATTATTAGGTATTTGTTGAGTGCTAGAAATCAAAAATTTGAAGGCAGTGTTAAAAGGAAGTGCTGAAGTATGTGTAACTTACATGCAGCTAAGCAGGCTCAGCTGTTGAAGCTTGTCCCCCAGGCCGTAACCAAGACTTTCAGATTGGCTGTTTGAAGGTATTCTCCCTTGGGATTTTAGATAGCTCCATTTGTCTGTAAGTTTGTTCTGCTGTTTCAGAAGTTCTTGAGCATTGTCTGTTCTTGTGTGAAACTTTAAAGGTGTAGGCCCTTTTTGTCAATTAAGTATCAGCACTCCTTTTCCTGCAGGGAATAAACCCTTTGGATCCAAAACTGCATCAACATAATCACATTTTGCCATGTTGCCTGTTCTGTCCTTTTAGACTCCATACAGTGTGTGTATGTGTTTGGGTCCAGTTAAAAATCCAAAGGTTTGAACTTCGTGGTGAAACTGGGTATTATGAAAGTACAGAATTGAAGTTAAAGGGGGAGAAAAGTGCTTCTGCATTTTAGGTTTTTGATCATGCCAGTGTAGTAGATTTTGCACTGTGCATAAAACAAAAAGCTTTGGAGTATTTCCAAATAAGAACAGATCTGTGAACCTTTTGGGCAGAGTAGTTTATTTTGACTTAGAAAATTATTAATTGAAGTATGTTTCTTCAATTTTAATGAAGAATGAGATTTTAATTTTATTTTTTATATTTTCTATTGGAACACAATGACTGGAATGGGAAAAGCTGCTAAATTCTTTCCCTTGATTTGCATGGTCAGAATTCAAACTCCATTTCTAGGAAGTTTGGTTCACAAATAGAATACAATAGAGAATGGCTGCAGATGTGTGTTGGGAGCACAGCAGTCAAGCCCAGGGAAAATGTGCTTGCTGCAGAGAATAGGGATGTTGCATAATAGCAGTGTTGTGTAACACAGGTCAGTGTTACTGCCTTGAGTTTGTTGATTTGGTGTGATACGGACCTCAGCACCTGTAGGTAATTAAGGAGTCTCTCAAATTGTAAGAATGGTTTTGGTTTTAAGTTTAAACTTCCTGTACTAACATCTGCATGCCTTGTAGAAAATTTTTTGAGATATGCATGTAAAAATGCACAAAAATGCATGCTGCAGTGCCTTTATGTAATTCAAAAGTGGCAATAAGATTTTTAAATACTCAAAGGTCAAGAACCTTACACAGTTTTTTTTACTGTTACAAGTCTGGTTTTGACTAAAAAGTTGGGCAACTTTGCCCTTCATTATTGAATCTAATTTTTAAACTAATTTTATATTCCTGCTTAATACACCAATTCTCTCATAATCAGTGGGAAAGATACCATTTTATTCTAATGAAATAGCTTAATCTGTCTCAAGTTTGTTCTAAAATAAAAATAATGCATCCTACATGTAATAAGAGAAGTACTCAAAATTACTTGAGAATTTTGATTTTTTGTCTGACAAAGATGTAGAATTTTCAGACATTCACAACCAATCTTGGTTTGTGAATCTAATTAAATGTTTTTCCAATGCAGTAGGAAATTGAAACACGAAGCAATTTGGGGAATTGGTCAGATTAATATGTTCTTCACTACATCTGCAATTTGGCATAGTGGGTTTTTTTTTTCATATTTTCATCTGTGTTTTCTGAGTGGATTTATCTTGTGTGCAGTGAAGGAAATGTAAGATTAATCTTTTCTTCAGAAAAATGGTGGCATCTGAATGGAGCAGTAACAGACTCTCATCTGCTGTGAGAGATTAATTCATTGGCAGACATGCAAATTAATTTTAGCAGATTTCAAGTGTATCTTCAGAAAAATGTGGTAGAAGCTTGCTGCTGCTAGTGCTGGTTCTAGAGTGGCTTTGGTATTACGATTTTCTGATCCTTCTAGGTTTTAAGCATACCTGCAGCTCTCTTTCTCCATTCCTGTCAGTGAGTGAAGCAAGGGAGATGTAGAAACCCTGATTGAGAACAAATCTTTTGCTCAGGTTCATTTTCTGTTTGAAAGAGAAATGGTTTTGGGTCTGTCTAATTTAGTTTAAAATATTTGGAAGACAGTTTACTTAAAATTAAATGATTTGCAGAAATGAAGAACCCTTTTTTTTCTGTGTAACCCCCTGCCTGGAAATTTAATGATTTTAAGAGCTTGTCTGTCACTCTTCTCTGTCTTTAACCAGGATGGCAGGCTCTGTTTCTGTGTAATAAAGAAATGGTGTTTGTGTACATGCATGTTCATTTCCTTTTTTTAAAATTTTCTAAAACATGGTTGCTGAGGATGCCAAAAGTTAGAACATTTAAGTCTGGAATATATCCTTTCACAAAATTCTTTTGCACTGGGAAGAGGTAGGATTCTTGGATGAGGACACCAAGAAAGAACTTTTCTCAGGAAGGGGTAGTCATGGAAGGATCCACTGCTGGTCTCCAGAGCAGAGATGCACATTCTCCCAAAGGACAAAAGAAAGGCAGATCTTTTGGAATGTGGATATTAAGTGTTGATACTCTGTAAAAGAGGGAAAAGGAATAACATTAAATTGTATTTGATATGATTGTTTTTCAGAACAGGTGTGTTTATTCAGATGTGCAGATAGATTTCTTAATACAAAAATTTTAAAATGTAGAGATTTGGTTTCTCAGAGATGGCTATTGACAGTAGGACTTTTTAATTTAAAGATGTTATCAAAAAGAAGTTAGTTATCTATACCTTGTAAATATAAAAGTGCTTTGGTAATCAAAGAAAGATGTATTGAACAAAAAACTTGGTAAGGTGCCTTTGCATTGTGGTGTTCTTATCTTATTCTTAGGCCTCAGGAAGCTGAGATGGTTCTTCTCCAATCCTGTGTTTTGCACTGAATGTCCCAAACCATGTTTTGAACTCCGATGTGCTGTTGCAGTGCAAATAGCTACTATCGATTGTCACTGTTCCTGTTACACTGTAGAAGTGCTTGGTTTAGAGTCTGTGTGTACTTTGCAGTAGAACTGTCTCATACACATTTAAAGAAGTACTGGATAGATGCACTCAGGAGATTTCTAGCACTCATTTTCCTTTGCTGGTTTAGCCATTTCAGGGCAATGTCTTTTAAGCTTCAGCACGTTGTGTTTAGCGGGCAGCAAAGGGTTTGCAAAGAAACTGGCTGCTTGCATTCTGCAGCATAACCTTCATTGCTACCTGTTGGAAACATACTTTTCTTTTGACATGTGCAGTTTGTAACTCACTGTATTCCACCCAGGTTTATTTACCTTCAATTAAAAATAGCTATTAAATAGGCAGGGATGTTTTAGTTACCAGTTACTGCTCTTTATTAATGATGAGCTTTATTTTTTGCATAAGTTATATGAAATATGTCAAGATTATACATAAATCAGATTTTTTTTCTTCTAGTATTGAGCTGTCTATAAGTAGTGATGTATTTAATATAAGCCATGACCCTTTTTCTCCAAGCTTTACCCATTTGGTGGTTTTAGTTTGGTTTGAGTAGCCTAACTTGTTTTATTTTGGTTTAGTGAAGTTATGTGTGAATTGCTTTTGTTGCATGATTGAAGTTGAAATCTGTCAATTTTCAAAACTTAATGCAAGATTCATTTTTACATAAAAAGAACAACCATATCCAACCAAATAAGATGATAAAGTAACAATGCTACTACATTGAATGCCAGTATTACCTTTGTAGCCTTATTTGGGTACGTGAATTAAGTGATAATCATTTTCTGTAATTGACTAATGCTGTATGTGACTTTTTTGCTCATTCTAAAAAGCAAAGGAACTGCCCAAATCCATCTGCCTTTACACCATGCTGCGCTGGGTGTGAGATTCTCATGAGCTTTTTTCATTTTTAATTCTGTTCTCCAGTAACGTCCCTCTGATTACTTGATGGCATTAGTAGACCTGGTATCCTTATTGCACTAATAGGGAGGATTGAAAGGCTTGCTCTGCAGGCTCTATATCCCCAAATACATTTATGTCTCAAAATGTGTGAAGCTTTGAAAGGGGTGTTCATGGGGACAGAAAGTGGAAATCTGATAATGATGCATGGAAAAATGGAATACAAAAATGAACTTAGTTGACATTAGAATAAGGGTATAATGAACTAGAAGAAAAAGCAATTGGTTGGTAATATTACTGTCCAAAAACAATAACATAAGAGCTGAATTATGCCAGATGTTGGAAACAAATCTTGCTGTTGCTTCTAATTGTGTGAATTAGGAAAAACACGGCTTCTTCCATTTAAACTCCTGTTGATGGACTCTAAAATAAAGAAAAAGTTCGGTACTTTGCTTAAAATAGGAAATCAGATGTTACTACACTGCATTGCACAGTATCCTGTAATATTTGCATGTTTCTGCTCACACTGCCAATACAAAAGGAGCTTTAGCTAATAGATATGCTGAATTCTGACATTGTAGTTTATAAAAAAGATCTTCTTAAGGAGAGCCTGTTGAGGCTTTGGTTTGTCCCAGTAAAAGACCAAGTAAGATACTGATAACTTAAGCATTAAAAGGGTATATTTGTCTGACTGGAGTAGAGGTCTTTGGGAAAAAATGTTTTAGTTTCATTTGATAATTGTGTGCCAAAACCATTTCTTTCTAAAGCTGCTTTGCTTGGAGGCTTCACTTGGTGTGTATATGCACTCATGTATATGTGTGTGCACACGATTTTTATATATCTATTCATAGATTGTGTACTTGTCACATGCACACATGACATGATGAGGATATTATGTGGATAAAACATAATATTTGAAGCAATTATTAGAAGAAAATGGTCCTAAGCAGCTGGATAAACAATACTTGTTTCAGAGCTTGTAAATGCAGGTAGAAGGCTTTTCATGATAGAGGCAGTGATCTCAAAAGTTGAAGAAACAGAATATAAATGCTTCATTTTTCTAATCCTGTGTCATCTCCCCTGTCATGTTGTTGTAGTTTTAATGTCACTTATTGTCTTGTCATAATCATGAGTGTGTGAAGGATCTACACACGAAGAGGTGTAATGAACATGTTTATGTCTTCAGTCCTGGTTTTTGCTTATTTATTAATTAATAATTTGCTTATTAATTAATACTAAGTATTAACTTGTTGCTTTGCAGTGTTTCCTTTAAAAGGGATTTTTATGTAATGTCTTCTTGCAAATATAGCTGATCAAATATTTTTTGGAAACCCCAGCATGTATCTTTGCATTCTTTATCTCAGTTCTTGACATATATTTTTGCATTGCCTATTAGAGAGTATAGGTGCGTGATTTTTGAAAAAATATCTTCTGTCTGGTTTAGAGCACTGGTTGGTATAATGGAGTGTCAAACTTCAGACTTGAGAAAGAGTAGTATTGGAAATTTCATCTGATTATCTGGGTCTTCTTGTGTTGTGTTGTTTTCTGTGGGGTTTTTTGACTGTGTTTGTTTTTGTTGGGTTTTTTCCTCTAACTATTGAATAACTACATTTAGGACACTTAATGGACTTGTATGTTTAATGCCAGCTTGTTCTGCTTGTTTGAAGAAGCCACTTTCTCTTTTTTGAGATAAATTCCCAACAATAAAATTTTACCTTTGATATTTAACACTTCAATCCTTCTGTGCAATAGTTTGATACCTCCTGCCAAGTTTAAGAGAATTCGAGATGGTGTTAGGGGGACTTGAAGTAATTCCTGTAGGAGAAAGTTTGGATACCTTGTTTCAGGCAACATTAATGTTGTAGTAGCTGTGTGTTTACAGTGGTGGTCTGGAGTGTTTGGAGAGGTGTGGTGTCTGATTAAACTCCTGGTATGCCTGAAATGGGGCAACTTTCAGGCAAATGAGCCTTCCAGCCACCAGATGAAGGTTTGTTTTTTGAAAGCTGTTCTCTGTCTTCCCCCTCCCCTTCATTCCACTTACCAAGTTCTAATAAGATGCTTCACCTGCCAAAGGTGTTAAATTTCCTTATCTCATTTAAGGAAATGTGCTGGTTTAGTTTGGACTAGTTTGCCTTGAATGGAGAACAGTTGTGATGGCTTTAGTGTGGGAGTTGTTTGTGTAGCCAGGAGCTGGGTGCTGTAGGTAGCTTGTTTTATAGCTGGCTTGTCACACTTTGTGTGTGACACATGAAAAGGAGTGTGTAAGCCCTAAGTTTGCAGAGGTGTTCACTGCTCTGTGCCAACAAACTCCCTGATATTTATTTAAAGGGCAATCTGCTCCTAGTGATTAGGAAGAACCTCTTGAAAAGAATCAAACACTGCACTGCTTTTAAACAGTCTCTGATATCTAACATTTCTATCTTAGCTTTATTTTGCTACTTCAAAATGGAAATGTTTTTGAACTATTGGAATCAAAAAAAGCAAGATAAAATTTTAAAATTGGCAGTGAAACAACTTTTCAACTCTATCGAATTGAGGATATGAGTATTTTAACTACTTAGGAAAGTAAATTCATGAATTTACAAGCAGATTATGTAATCTTTTTTAAAAGAAATCTGCTATTTCCTTCTTCTTTTATTACATGCACTTTGCTTCTGTGTAAACACTTAACTCTTTGTTCAGAGGAGAGTTTCTAGGCGTTTTTTAATTCCCTTGATGTCAGTGCTAGTTTCTTTTGGTTAAAATGTTTTTCAAAGTGAGTTCAGGATGAGGGGGAGAACATGTTCAAAATGAAGTTTGAGCTTTCATTGGTTCAGCATGTGTAAGTGCTTATTCTGAAGTTGGTGTGTACTTTAACGACTGTGTATATTGCAGTTTTCAGCTCTGAAGGAGTTGCTGTGATCTCATCATTTAAGGATTTCTTAGACTGAAAAATGAGGTTTTACACTCATTTACCTCTGTCAGAAAAATTCTGAATATTGAAATTTTTTTTCCTGCCCCTCACATTTTCTTTAACATTCTCAGTGAGTTATATTTACTAAACCTTCCTAAAGATGTAATTCATATATTTTGCAGTAATGGAATTGAAAGTATATCTACAGGTAGAATGTGATCTGTGGTCCATTTACAAGAAGTTGTGTGAAAGGAGTGTAATTTTATTTCCAGGTTGTAGAATAAGATGTTGAGTCAACATTTGAAAACTTTTTTAATAGTTAAATTAATTATGACTAATGTGGTGTTTCCTATTGTTTATACTGAATCTGAAATATCCTCTGTTGAAGGATCTTGCCATTTCTTGCATTTATTTATACTGTTTCACTGAGGACATTCCTTTCCTTTTCCTTCCTAACATTTTTAGTTTAGGGATAGTAATGCAAACTTAATAGTGATGTATTTCAATACAGAATTCATCTTGATAGAGAACAAAAGTATTTAACTGCTTTCATGTTGGTGTTATGTGGCACAAGGGAAAAATAATTATTCACAGGAATCTGCAAATGTTTTTTTTGTTAAGAAACAGTAATTTCTGAAGCTGTTAGTAATCCTTGTAATCTTCAGTTAGGGGAGTTGCTAATGCGGGGTTTTGTCACGATTACTGATGATGTGGTGTTGCCCTTTCTGCAGAGCTGGGGAAGGACGCAGCCATGGCCACAGAGATCGGCTCCCCGCCGCGGTTTTTCCACATGCCGAGGTTCCAGCACCAGGCGCCCCGGCAGCTCTTCTACAAAAGGCCTGACTTCGCACAGCAGCAGGCCATGCAGCAGCTCACCTTCGATGGCAAGCGCATGAGGAAAGCTGTCAACAGAAAGACCATCGACTACAATCCCTCTGTAATTAAATATTTGGAGGTTAGTAGATTCATCTTCCGAATTCTTTTGTTTCTTCCTGGTATATGGGATTGTGCTTTTCAGTTTTCATAGAACAGTCTGGAATACTGGGAGATCTACTGCTGCATTTTCAACCGAAATTACAAAGGCTTGTAAATTTGGTATATTGTGAATAAAAAGGGGAGGTGGAGTGTTGGCAATAAAACTGCGTGTTTTGTGTATTTTATGTAAATACCAACTTTGGTGTTTTGTCTTGAAATTCCGAGTTGGCCTGCCGTTGAATATCTTATGTAATGTTCTGACTTTTCATAAAAAACTCATTATAAATAATGTAGTTGTTCTTATTTCTGTTTTGAAATAGAAATTTCCAAAATGGAAGATGAGCCATTATCCCTTCCCCTCCAAAATCAGGGCATTAAAAATGTTTTCTCATCATTTTACTAAATAGCTCTTCAGCTTCCAGTGTGGTCTCTGAAAGTCCATTTCTATACACTTAAGAAATAGAGAAAGACATAAATGTTAAATTTTATTAAAGAAATGTTTCTGTAAAAATGCTTGTTTAGTTCACCTGATGGAATGGCATTACTTTCTTATGAAATATAATTTCCTCATCCAAGATTTACTCTGTGACTACTGGATGTGTTACCGTAGACAAAATAGAATGAAATCTGAATACTGGCATTGTTGCAGCTGCAAGAGAAACATTGCCAAAATGTGATGAAATTAATTCCAGCTGCTATGGACAGTGTGTGATTATAGCTTGGAGGTGTTAACAGTTAGATGGTTTTCTTAATAACTAATCCATTATATTCTAAGATCTGTTCAAACATCAAACATTTTAAACATATTCTTATGTTTTAGGAATGCCCCAAAAGAGATTCTGTTAATAGTGGACTATTCTAAAAAACAGTTTTAGAAGTCCAGGACCTTTTTACTGTGGCAGGAATAAGCACCCTCAAAATTCTGTTGGTTAAAATGGTAACAACATACAAAAAAAAAAAACAGATCTCCGTCTGCTGGCTTCAGTAGTAGTGATTTAATTTAATGTGGTTCTATTAAAAAAAAAACAAAAAACCTAAGAAGAATATGTAATTTGTTCTTGGCTTAAGAAGTTGTAGCAAACTGTGGTGGTGTATACTGGGAATGTTTTACCTAGAATTGTAACTTGTTTCCAATATGTGCACAGATCCAAATAGGTAGGGTCTGTGGCACAAAGCCAAAATAAGTAATTTAATTCTAAATTCATGAGAAGTGTTTTTGAAAAAGTTTTATTTGACAACTTACAAAATTTAACTAATTGAAGGTTTTGTTATCCCTTGTTCTTCTAAGTTTCATCCATTTGAAAGCGTTGTCTTTATGCTTGCACTGCAGGTCTCCTTGTAGCTCGTGTTGCTGTGTGGATTTCATGTGCAGTTCATCAGCACAACAGCTAATGGTGTAAATCCTTGTCCTGAATATAAAGCTTTGACACTGGGCAGCAGAGTACCACTGTCTATGCCACAATAATGTTCCTTGTTACATAGGACTGCTGCTTTCCTGGTGTTAAGCTTCACTTTCAAAGGAGTTGCTTCAATCTGATGAAATTAACACTTTAAACATTCCTGACTTCTTATCTTATAGATTATAAATTCCACACGCTCCTTTTCCTGAGTCCAAAGTCTTAACACGGTTCCTTCTAAAATTCTTGGAGCACTTTGGAATTTCTGAAATACAATCTCCATGTGTTTCTTATTTTCTCTTATTTACCAATGAAGTACACTATTATGAACTGGGAGTTGTTTTCTTCTTTCCAGAACAGAGTATGGCAGAGAGACCAACGGGATATGCGAGCGATCCAGCCCGATGCAGGATATTATAATGATGTAAGTACAGTTTTCCTATTCACTGATGAAGTTGTGCAGATAAAATTTGTCCAGAAAATAGGAAGGATTCTGCATGTCACCTGAGGTTATTTTTGTGTCTGCAAAAAGCCTTAAAGCTATGAAGGGTATCTTCACTCTGTTATTTTGTTCTGTTGGAATCCATATCCATGAAGGAACCTTAAAGTTGGACAAGCTTTTAATTTCTGTGCGTAAGAACTTTCTTAATGCACTGAGGTTGCAAAACTGCTCTTGAAGATGCTGTTTCTGGATGTTTGAGTTGTTAAATCATGCAGACTTTGAAACACTTCTACCAGCTTGCTTCTGGTAATACCCCTGCAAATGATAACCTTGCTTTTCCAGAAATGGGTGTTTAGAACGTGTGCTTTTCTTGAAGTTTCTGATTTAAATGTCATTAGTAAATTTTTTCTTTCTTCTTTTACAGTTGGTCCCTCCTATAGGAATGCTGAACAACCCTATGAATGCTGTGACAACAAAATTTGTTCGGACATCTACTAATAAAGTAAAATGCCCAGTGTTTGTTGTCAGGGTGAGTACAGTGTTGGAATTACTTAGTTGTGTTGTCTTAATTTAAATTAGACTGATTCTTAACTGAATGAGATGGCAGTTAAAGCATCTTCAAATAAAAATAGCATGTGGAATGTATGGACTACTTCTGTGTCCAGTCTTTCTATGGAGGGTTTTAGGAAAATAAATGGGAAGGTCTGAGTACACAACTGTTCTTACCCTCAGAGTTTGAGGTGCAATTCCTACCTTCCTTCTTACATTTCAGAGAGCTGATACATTTTGATTCAAAAGAAAGGAAATTTGGTCTCTGTGCTCTTGGAGTCTCATAGCAGCTTTTAACAACTTTTCAGTGATGTCAGAAGTATTGTTTAGTATGGATATTGTGTGCTAGAAAGGCATTGGTGCCAATAAGCTGTTTCTTCTTTAGAACTAGAATTTTTTATTGTTTTTACAGTGGGCTTTGTCCTGTTGTTACAAAAGTCAAAAGTCCTCTGGCACAGTTCTGCATTTTTACAGTCTCTCATCCTCTAGAAAGTCCTTTAGTTGCTTCCATTTCCACAGAGTTCTTGAAGAAGCTCATTATTTATTTGGAGAATTGTGAAGAAATATTTGAATGTTATATTTGCACAGTTTAGTTAAATGTTTCTTTTGCAGTGGACTCCTGAGGGGAGACGCTTGGTCACTGGTGCATCTAGTGGGGAGTTCACTTTATGGAATGGACTGACTTTCAATTTTGAAACAATATTGCAGGTAAAGTAATCTGTCGAGATTTCTTTGTATTTCCTTGAGGTCTTGAAGCATGTTTTAGGAACACATCTTCACCCTATTCATCATGGGTTTGTGGTCTGAGTGGTGAGGGGAGCCTTAGAAGTCTTTTATTCTGCTCTGGTCCCATGTCAGGCTATGGCTACAGGCAATTCACTTAATGCTTCTCATTCCACCTCCATCTGCTATATTAACTGTTCTCAAGAATGTACTATGAGTATTTGTAAGAAACACTTTGGAAACAAAGTGCAAATACTCCTATTACTTAGAAGACCATTGTGTACAGAGTAAGGGATTTTTTCCCCCAACATCTTGAATGTAATTAGATCATCATTGTTCTCATTTCCTCATTGCAGCTGTTAAGTCAGAACTTTAGTAACTTCAGTGTTTGTGTGGATCAGACAGTATTTGAATGTGTTTGCTAGAAGTTCTGTTTCTGAATTTGCAGGCTCACGACAGCCCTGTAAGGGCTATGACTTGGTCACACAATGATATGTGGATGCTGACAGCAGACCACGGGGGATATGTGAAATACTGGCAGTCCAACATGAACAACGTCAAGATGTTCCAGGCACATAAGGAGGCGATTAGAGAGGCCAGGTTTATACACAATATACCATTTTCTGTAGTACCTATTGCCATGATTAGACTGTTCTCTAAGTGTATTCTGGGTGCAGAAATGCATGGGTTCTGTCAGATTCTGGGAAACTTCCTGCACCACATAAACACAATATTTCCTTTTGTTTCCACATTCTCACCGTTTTGCTGGCACCTTTCTGAATTAGTATTGTCCCAGTATCCGCCTCTGCAATATGTTAGAGATGTATTTGTCTGCCGCATTTTGCACTGGTATTCTTTTCATTTTTATATGGTGACAATGTGTATCAGTTATTCCTTTTTATACGCACTGTGTAAGACAACAATTTCATTCCAAATAAAGAATTCAGTCTTTAATAATCTAACTGAATAAAATATAAAGCCTTCAGAAATAAAACACCTGCATAGTTCTCACAAAATAATAAAACACTAAATAAAGTGAAGAACTGCTTGGCTTGGTGAAGCCAAGACTTCCAGTAATACTAAATACCCACGCAGACTGCCACATACAGAAGTCTAATGTTAATACTGAATGGGTTCTTCAAGCTTGAAACTGTAAGAAAGCCATTGAAAAGAAGATTGTAGGATATTCTCTTGGTTCAGTGTTGATGCCTCAGTTGTGCAAATGTCTATATAAAAATCAATTCTAAAGTGATACTTATCAGTAAGATGTAAATGAAGGGTGTTTCTAGAGCAAACCTGCATATAATTTTTAGTAAATGTTTTTAAAGTAAGCCTGAAGAGAAGCTGCAGATCCCAAATGGCGCTAAAACAGTGTTTCTTTGGGTTCAGGTGCTGGCCCTTGGTGATAAAGGTTCACTGCCACAAACTCGCTTTCCACTAAAGTCACCATTTTTCTTGGTAGGGTGCAGCATTTTCTGCCAGAGTCTGGTTATGAGAACTGCTTACTTTGGATTCAGTTACTGTCTGACTATCATGGCCATGCACTGAATTTCTCTACTGCTTTAGGCCCTTTCTTGATCATAAAGATCTAGGATTTCACAAGGGCTCCCTCGTGGTCTTTCACTGCACCAGAAGGAAAGTTGAGTGCCTCTCAGTTGTTGGAGATATTCTGGCCCTATTCACATGGTTAAATAACTCCTTGCTTTTCCAGTGACTTTCATCAATCAATGTTAACTGCTGAATCTGGAAGCTGCTTATGTGTCTGTAGGATTCTTTTCATGTTGCTGGTGGGGTGTAATAAGAGGGAGTGTTTGCAAATTGCTCTTATAAGTGGTATATTTGTTTTATATAGTTTTTTTCCCCGACAGTTAAACCAAGTAGCATTTTCCTGTAACCAGCTTTCCCTTATTTTTTACTTCACTGCTGCAAAGCACCTGTGGCTGAAGAGGAGTTTTTTCCTAAGAACTGTTCTCCCGTGCTTCTATGCAGTGTCACTTTCTTATGGTATTACCAAACATGAAAGTCTAGGTTGACAGTTACCAAATCATATTGATGCTGCTTCTCATCCTGCAGAGAAGGCGCTACTGTGTGCAGTCACAGATAGGAAGGTGCTAAGAATAAATGACAGATTTTTTTCCTCATTTGACAGGGGACTGCAATGCAATAGTAATCCTATGCTAAATTCATGTCTTGTGGTGAAGTGCCGTTTGGCAGGCACTGTATTCACTTAAAGTGCCTATGTTCAAATGCCTCCTTCAGTGTATAACACATTACAGTATAATTTTGCCCTGTCTGAGAAGCATAGATAATCTGTTAAATGCTGACTTCTTTCCCCTGCTGTGTGTCTTCATGTAACAGTTTCTCACCCACGGATAATAAATTTGCTACATGCTCTGACGACGGCACTGTTAGAATCTGGGACTTTCTACGTTGCCATGAGGAGAGAATTCTTCGAGGTATGTGTACCAAAAGTACTGATTGGGGTATTTCAAGAGGGGGAAAACCTTTTTTTTTTAACTAGGTGTTCACAATACAGAAGTATCAGCTTGTCTACAATTTTTGTCTTAATGCTCCAAACAAGTTTTTGTTTGGCTGCTGCTGTAGGTGCCTTATATTCAGAGAGGCTGCAGTTCACAATGGCATTACACTGTTTACTCTCCACTTAAGCTCTGAACAATGGAGATGCATAGAAGGACGTTTTACTGCTCCTAATTTGGTAGAAACAGGTGTTTCTGGATCAGGAATACATTTATTTTCTCCAAAGCTTAATCTTGGTGACCACTGTATCTCAGAACATGCATCTTCATGCAGAGGATTCCATTCTTTTCACAGGCATACCTTTCATTCTGATTTCTTCAGAGGCAAGGTAGTTATTTCTCATTCCTTAAGAGGAAGAGAGTATTTAAGTAGAGAAAACAGGTAAATTTTGATCACATCGTTTATAGCACAGGCAAATGATCTAGCTTTGGTCAAAGTTTTCTGTCCAGCATCTATGTACACTAAATTCTGGTGCCTTTCCACTGGCCTTCTTCAGCCTTTCTCCTTCTCTTGCTGCAGTCCTAATAACAGTAGCTTCTGACAGCTATTCCTTTTTGCAGAGATGTCCAAGGTACATAATTTATTAAGAGAATGTATTGACAGGCTGCCATGAGACTGAGGGTTGTAGATTTGCAGATAATCTGCAAAGAAGGGATGTAATAAAAGCATAGACTTTCAGTTCTAGGTGTCTGAGCTTGTTACGTGCTTTCCTAAATTAAGGATTTTTTAAAAAATCATGCCTCCAACTTGGACCTGGATTCCATATTTTATGAAGTAGAGCTCTCCCTGTTTCTTCTGACTCTTAAGCTCTCCTCTTGTTTTACAAGCATGTTACTTTTAAACACCACTACTTTTCAAAGACACTGAGCTTCAGCATTATTGCAGAGATGATATTTTAGCAGCATATGTCCATAGACATTATGGTAGATGTGTTCTTTGCAGGACCTGGCAAACAAATTTCTAGGTTATATCATTTACACCTGTTCCTTTGGAAGGCCTCAGACAGATTTGGGGCAGTTTTGCTTGATGCTTTACAAAGAAATCATTCTGCCCTAAACATACGCTGTATCCTCCTCCAGGTATGTACTAACCATGTGGAGGAAATAAGGATTGCCTCCATGCACATTTGTCAAGGTTATAAAAATCCCTCCACTTCTACATTCTTTCAGTGTTCTGTGTAAAGTAGAAGGAGAAAAGCATTTAATTTAGGCTATAGAGAACAGAACTTGCACTTCATTTTCTTGTTACCTTGTGAATGTTAACATTTGATTGTGTCAAGACCTCAGATAGAATTATCCTGTAGTTTCTTACCATTTATACGTCTCAATATTCAATTTTTAGTTTGCACATCGTTCTATAAAGAATACATTTGCTTCTACTTACATCATCTATGCACAATACACTTCACCTTTTGTGTAAATTGTAAGTGGTTTGAAAACTTTAACATCTTTGGATAAAATTGAACAGGGCAGATTATACCTTGTTTCTACTGTCAGATAAGCAAAAAAACACCAAACCCCAACCTACACCCAAAGAACACCAGCAAGAAAAAATCCCCCACAACAAAGCAAAATAATACCCAAACTCTTTATTATTGGGAGGATGTCTCTGTAAACATACAGGTTTGATTTGGCTTTGGTCTCTAGGACTGGTTTTAAATATGGTCAGAAGAGTTATTTGAGAGCTGATGGGTAACATGTAATTTTCTTGGTAGAAAATACAAGTTTTCACTCTGTTATTTTGGAGGTGAGGGTTTATGGCTTTAGGATACTGAGCTTCAGCTTGTGGCTTATCCATGTGCATTCTGCTTTGACATAGTTAAAAGTGTGACCTGTAATACTTTACTTAGTACTGCCTTCCAGTTGTGTAAATACTCATGCCATTGCCATCCAGTTAGTGATCTGTAAATTACAATTTTGGTGCCACTATGTCAAAAGGATTTTATGTACATTGTTTAGATCAAATACAATGCTGGGAAATTATTTTTATTTCCTACTTTCACACATCATATGGCTATTCGGCATAATATTGGTGAAGTTGAAGGAGTTCTACGGTGTCCTTTAGGTCCAGAGCTTCACTTCTCATGTTAAGGTGTTCTTCAAGTTGTCACACCTAATTATAAAAATCAAATGTAATTTTCAGTTTACAGTCGGATGTATTAATAAAAAAGATTAGCACTCACAAGGGATAATACATCTATATTTTTAGTGATTTTTCAGCAACAAATTAACATATTTTAAAAAACAGATTTGAAGATTCTAATGGTAAGGAATGCTTTTAAAGCAGTTCTGTAGAGAGCATTAAAGTTACTGGGATAAGCTTTGCTGATAAAAAAAAGACAGAATTCCATAGACTTATTGCAGGTGCTTTTGCTTGCCCTGGAGCAAACTAATATCTATTACTGTTGTTTACTGAAATGGTAGAAGGCTCTTAAAAGTGGCCTGAAGGAACAATTCTAGACTTACCTCCTGAAGAGTATTGGAAAAAAAATGGAAGTGGTAAATTACATAAGATGAATTCTTAAGGTTTTCCTGCAGTTCTTTCAGCTGTCTGTATCAGCAGGAATACATGGCCTGCATGAGATCCACTTATTAACTGCATCCACTTTGGTTTAATTCATCAAAGGAAGATAAACAGGACACACTGTAGGGTTCTTCATACGTTGTGCCAGAGGTTCTGAGCCTCTTTTCTCCAATCTCCAAGTCCCTTTGCTGGTCAGTTTTTTACTGCTTAATGTTGCTTTGGCTGTTGTTCCTACCACCATGGCTTTCCAGGGCACAGGAGGTGGAGTTTGGGCGTTTTGTTAGCAGTACATACAGATTTATCAGGCTCCTTTTTAAAACCCTCAAGAAATAAATAGGATTATAATCTTGTTTTCTTGGGGAGCCATCTTTATATAACTTAAGTGATTTATCTTGGAAGAACTTGCAGGTGGAGGAAATAGCATTGAGTGTCATTGGTTCCCCACAGCCAAGGTACTGCCTGTCTTTTCTCTGAGGTAGAGCTGCTGTGGTCCTGATTTTGCACCAGTTGCTTTTACCTGTGTGAATTTCTGTCATGGTGCTATCTTGATGATGGTAACGAGTGCAGTTTAGTGCACTTACTAAAACACACAGGTAGGAACTTTACTGATGTTTAAAAAATGTTCTTTTTAAAATAAGACATGGAAAACAGGCTATAGTACAGCAACATTTTGTTCTCATGACAGTAATCTGTTCCTCTGAAAGGCATTTCCAATAAAACGCTCTCAGGTCTCTTGTCTAAACTGTTGCAGTCCAGTTAATGCTGGGAACATTTCTGTGAGAACACACACATGGATGTCTTTTAATAATGCTAGAAACATCTAGTGAAACAGTGTATGCAGTACAACCTTCATGTCCCTTTATTTATATGAGAAATTATTGCTATTGCTGATTTTTGCTAGTGGCAGTGATGTTCTGGGTAGTGTGTCTGTGCTGATATATCCCTGAGAATATTTTGGGTAGGTCATTGATAAACACACGATTCCTTAATTATTCCCAGCAGGACATCGTGGGCTAGGAGGCTACAAATAGATTTTGGATTTCTCAGTTCCCCTGTCCTTCCTTCTCCTTCCTTTCACAGTCACCCAGTAGAAATGAGTGCTTGGGAGGACTGTAATGTTTCATTCTGAAGTGTAGATGAGCTCTATATTCTCAGGATTTCAAAGGTTGCCTGCCTTAAATAGGTCTTTCAGGGAGGATGACTCCACCCAGCTCTCTGAAGGAGAAGTATTTTAAAATACTTTGTAGATAAGTTTTTATATTTTCTGTCTCTAAAATAGGGTAATACACTAAATGATCTTTCAGCCAGTGTGGTAGACTTGACAAAAGATTTGTCTTAGCCCAATTTGAACAGTTAAAAGCAATCAAGATTTCAGTGCATTCTGCCTGGATTTATAATGTGCAGTTTGTAACAATATCTAATTTTAACACTATCATCTACAGAAGAACATGTGTGTTTGTGCCTGCAGAAGTCACAGCAATCATGGTAAACAGACTTTTCATCTGCTCACAGGTTCTGAAAAAGTGTTTCCACCTCTGGTCGTACTGAAATAGCAAAGGAGTTTACTCCTTCCTTCTCTTCCATTTCTCGACCTTTATTAACAAATAACGTACCATGAAGTCCCTTAAGCTGTTTAAATCTATTGTATGGTGTGTATTCTCTGCACTTTCCGCCTGAAAGGGAAGGATCTCTTCAGAGTTTATTTCCTCAGTCAAATAGCAAATCCTGTACTTTAGACATGAGTTACAGAGGTTAAAGGAACCTGAGGACCAGAGCTGAAGCTTGGTCCCTCACTTTTAAACATGCATTATTATCTAGCTCTTAGCCTTGAAGCAAGTAACTTCTAAAACTATTTCCTTTTCTTGGAATATAATTGAACTCTACATTGGATAATTTAAAAGAAAAAAATCCTAACATTGCTACTTCCAACTTTATTACCCTTATGTCAGGTTTTTCTTTTTTTTTTCCCTTGTCTCAGCAAAGAGAGAAAACTCAGCAAATTCCAGATATGCATGTCTGTCAATACCATGTTTCTTGTAAGGAGATTTACTGTTTAAACCTTCAGGGTTTTTTTGTGGGGATTGCTTCTTTCGACTGTTGGGATTTCAGGTATATTTGACATGTCTTCTAGTCTACTGATGCATCTCTACATGAAGAGTAGAAGGTTTTTTTTACTCAGAACAGAAGCTCAGGACGAGATGATACCTGGCTGATAGTGGCACCAATCATATCAGTCTAGAGAAGGCAAGTCCTTGAATTTTTGAACTTGAAAAGGTGAACTGTTTTGGAATGCTGGTATTGGACCAGTTCAGTCTCCTCTTTGTTGGTGGATTTTTTGTTTGCCAGCTTGTGTTGCAGGTCTCTGATCTTTGTTAATCTTTTGTTTCCAAAGCTGAGCTGGGGCTGGGGGAGAGAGGTGTTGCAGCTAAATCAGTTGAGGAACAGCTGCAAATGGCTGTGCTTTTCACGTGTATTAGGCACAAGAAATATTAAGGAATTTATGTTAATAGTGAATCTGTGAGAGGTTTATTTCCTGCACAAATAGTTGGGATCACTTGCACAATCTGTGATGCAGGAGCCCTGTTGTTCTTCTGCTCATGTTATGCCAGTAATCCTGCTGCTGCTCCTTTGATCTTTCGTGCATGGTGGGTTCTTCATAGTCTCGTTCACTCTTCTCCTGTCATTAGGAAATGTCTCTGCCTTTGTGAGATGAAAAGTCACAATATTGTATACAATTTCCTGCTTCATAAATGGAAGGCATCACACAACATGTATTCCCTAGCATCTTTCTCTACACTTTGTTCCAAGTAGCACCAAGGACTTGGAGTGTGAATACTTAGACCCTTTCCTGAGCTTGTAGATCATCTCAGTCATAGCTGCTTGTTAGGATGGTGGGTATAGCCTACGTTAGATGGGAAGAATCCCATTTCTTGCTTGAGGCTACTAAAAAATGTTCAGGTGTCACCTGATAACACAGTGTTACTCCTGATAACGACTTTCAAGACTAAAGTGCATTGGTTTCTCTGAATAGGGAATTTTATTATAGGTAGGCTTTATGAAAATACCCACTTCTCTATGTGCTGAAAGTAAAAATCCATCTGAGAGTTGAGAAACCACCTGCTGTATTGACTTATATCGGCTTTATATTTGTGAAGTATTCTGGATTGAACAAAAATTTGGGGTTGATCCACTAAGTTGAGGTGCTTGGTTTCTTGTGATTAGAAGATGGTGATAAGGTGATAGCTTCAGGCTTTTGCTCTGCTTCCTAAAACAATTCCAGGAGAATTAGAGGATACTGAAGACTGCTCTTGGAGGTGGTTGCACCCGATATGCCTAAAAATTGTAGATCATTTGAGAGTAGCCTACAGCTTACTAAGTCTTAGAGTTCTGATTCTTATCTAGAACCAGTGTTTTGAAAATCCTGAAAAATTAATAGGAAATTCATAGAATTCTCAAGGAATGGATAAAAGAGATCACAAGACATGAACCACAGCACTATGCTATAAAGAAAGTTATACTGCACACTTCTGTCAAGGCTTTTCATGAGACAATGATGAAGAGACACTGTGCAAGAAAGAGATTATTTCAGATGCAGCTTTGAAATATTTTCATCCCTTAAAATTGTCCTGAAGCTGAAAGTTACATCATCACTCACATTGAGCCCAAGGGTAAATTTTACACTACTATTTGTAACCCATCTATTCTGTTAAGCTTAGAGGAATATTGAGAAACCTTGGTGTTTCTGATCAATAACCTGCTGAAATACAGGATGGTTCCATAAGTTCTCTGCATCTTTAGGATTTCTTGCCTCTACTTCCTTTTGTGTGTCTGATGATTGCAAGGGGTAGATAAATACTGAACTAGGTGAAACCATTTTTACAGGTTGTTTGTTATAAATACTTGAGGGATGAGAACTTTATTTCCATCAGTTGTGACTTCATATGGAATTAAAAATAATAGGGCACAATACTCTGTGTAGGGGTCATGATCCACCTGCAGTGAGAGCCACTGGTGCAGCTGTGAGCTTTGTCCTTCAGCCCTACTCATGACTGTGAAGGAAGAAAAATTGTATGTAAGCAGATTGCATTGATACCAATGATAAAATCCTAAATTACAGAGGCGTTTGGATGCTGATGCTAAGGTGATACCAGTCTTCCTTTCTCAGCACAAGTGTGGTTGTTGAAAAGGAGGCAGGCTGGGTGCCGTTAAGGATGGTGGCCTCCAGGTCATAGCAAAAGTTCTCAACAACAAAAAAAAAAATTATCTGGAATTAGCCTTAAGCCAGTTATGTTAGTAACTCATCTCTGATAAAGTCTTATGTGGATAAATATTCAGCATTGGACACTTCATTAATTAGATTTTTAATGGAATCTTTTATCTGACATACCATTTCCTCAGCACAGATAAAATAAAGCTCTTTTGGAAAAAGTGGTGGAAGTCTTCAAAAAATAGCAAACACCTGAAATAGCTCCTTGCTGAAAACAATCCTTGTCAGTCCTCAGAAACTTTCCTTGCAGACTTCTTGATGCCACTTGTATGGGTTAAGCAAAACTCTTTTTTATTTATTTAACTTTTATCTTTTCATATCTTCTAGACTGTACTAAAAGCTTTTGTGCATCTAGGTAAGCATAAACTTTGCAAAGCATTTGATACTTTCTTTGAATCATTTCTATTCTACATACTTCAATTATTTCCTGTTATTTTTACATGTAGCTCTGAGTGCTGTTCTAGGTCTAGTAGTGAGACACTTGGTATCAGGTTTTATCATATGAATAGTATCACAGTTCTCATACTTGAGATTACATGTTCCTAGGGACAGCCAGACCCTGGGAAATGGGGAGAGAGCTTGCAAATGTTTTTCCTACAATATGGTGGCATTAATTTCAGGTCTTCCATAACTGCCTGGCATTAACTTTCTCAGGAGAAAGCTGGTCCTGCTCATGATACATTGCATTTTTAGGAAGACACAGTCAAAATTTAAACTGGGAATGTGCTGAAATGGGATTGTATAGCAGATCAGGAGAAAAGGGATAAAAAAAGAGTCCTGAATAAATCTATGTGAAAGGTGGCTGGAAATAAGAAGCATAGGAAATGTGAGGAAAGTGTGGAGGCTGTGTCAATAGGAATAAACTAACACGTCATGTAAGGATTGAGAAAAGCTGGTGACAGTGTGAGCGTGGGGATGAGAATGAGGTGTGGTGGAATTTAGCACATCATACTCCGGGCATTTTGTGAATAATTTGGGGCAACCTCAGTCATTGGATCAGGCACTGAAGAGGCAGGGGTTTTATAGCTGAGTGACACAAGTGGACAGTGTAGAATGTGTATAAATACTAATCTGTGTAGTAATAGTACCCCTAATATATTTTACATTTTGTGTTCTGTGTCATGACTTGTAGAGACTCAAGTTGATGAGTTGGAGTAGAGTTAGGAACATGGTCTGTATTTGTTCCAAAGATGAATGTGGAGTGAA
This sequence comes from Daphoenositta chrysoptera, assembly GCA_013397915.1. Lineage (NCBI taxonomy): Eukaryota > Metazoa > Chordata > Aves > Passeriformes > Daphoenositta > Daphoenositta chrysoptera. The sequence continues at coordinate 57,724 of VZRO01006404.1, read as the reverse complement.
GCATAGAATTGCTGAGTTGGAAGAGACCCACAAGGATCGTGGAGTCCAGCTCCTCAGTCCTGCTCATCCCCAGGAGTCACACCATGTGCCCGAGAGTATTGTTCAAGGCCTTCTCGAACTCTTGTCAGGCTTGGTGCTGTGACCACTTCCCTGCAGACTCTGTTCCAGTGCTCAGCCATCCTCTGGGTGAAAAACCTTTTCCTGGTATCCAACATAAACCTCTCCTGACTCAGCTCCAGCTGTTCCCTTGGGTCCTGTCACTGCTCACCAGAGTGAAGAGATTAGTGTCTGCTCCTCTGCTTCTCCTCACAAGGAAGTTGTAGACTGCAGTGAGGTGTCTCCTCCAGGCTGAACAGATCAAATGTCCTCCAGACCTTTCACAATCCTCATGGCCTCCTTTGAACTCTGTCTAAAACTTCATGTCTTTCTTTTCTGGTGCCCAAAGCTGTCCCCAGGCCTTGAGGTGAGGGTGCCCCAGTGCAGAGCAGAGCGGGACAGTGCCCTGCCTTGCCCGGCTGGCAGTGCTGGGCCTGGTGCTCCCTAGGACATGGCTGGCCCTCCTGGCTGCCAGGACACTGCTGACTCCTATTTTTCTTGCCATCCACCAGGACCCTCAGGTCCCTTCCCACAGCTGCTCTCCCCTCTCATTCCCCAGCCCATACACACAGCCAGAGTAGCTCTGTCTCAGGTGCAAAATCCAGCACTTGGCCTTGTTAAAGTTCTCATGGTTGGTGATTGCCCAACTTTAGTGAGGGAGGGATGCCATCATTCTGACTCTACCTAGGAAAAGCTATCTCTGCCACCTGATTAAAATTCATTATATTGTTTAGTATTCCTTGTGAAGCAATGTGGACTTTTTTTTTCTTAAGTTTTGTCAGTTTACAGCTCTAAAACTGAAGTATCTAAAGTTGCTCCTCAGATCTAAGGTTGGCTCTGTTGGGAGTATGACCAAGGTACATGTGTATGTTTCTGCAGAAAGTAGTTGAGTAGATTAGGTATGCAAGCATGTACTCAAGACTTATTTTCAAAGTTCAGTGACAGAACTTTCCAAGGGACTGAGCCTTATCTCAAAGTGAAAATATGAACTGTCACTTAGTTTTGCTACTCACAGATAAGGCTTTTTGTTGAAAACAAAACACTTCTTAAGAGAAAACATTTTGATTTTTGCTGTTGAATGTATAAGTGTGTCTTGCAGGTAAAATAACTGTTGTGAAATTTTTATATATTCATTTTTATTTATAAAGGGAAGGATTTTAATGGGGGATTTTTTTTTTCACTTCCAAAGTGTCAGGGCTGTTAAGTGGCTTAGCTTCAAAGAAGCACACTGTAAGCGTGACAAGTATAACTATACAGGAGAAATCTAAAGCTTCTCAAAATATATTTATTGTATAAAAAGTTTCACAGACAAAGTTTAACAGTTCTTTTATCCCAGACTAGTTTAGATTACTATTTGTAATTATTAACTCAGTGGAAGCATCTGATATTTCTAGTTCTGCAAGACATTATTTTGATACATTACACAAGCTGTCCACTTCAATGCATCAGCTAGTTATATATTTTCTTATGTACAATATTTTCTTAATGTCTGTCATATTGTGTATGCATTGGTTTTGCCCCACTGGAGATATGTAGAGAAAGCTATTCCAGATGTAACTACAGCCACATAGAGATGTAGTTGGATCACTGCAATTTAATTTGCTGGTGTAGACAAGAACTGCAAGTATTTTACATACATTGTCATTGAAGACAGAAGGTGATCTTAATCTGGTTTTGACCATTTGTAGAAATTTTGTGTGAGACTTTTTGCTCAGCAAAATTATTTTTAAAGGGAACTCACCATCTATAAATATGAGCCTGACCTGAAAGATTGAAACTTAACTGTAACAGGACTGGAACAGGTGCTTCTACCAAGTCTCCAAGATCTTAGAGAGTAAACTTCCATTTTCCTTCAAAAAAGCTGAGGGATGTGTTACCTTAGCTGCTTAGTATTGGGAAGAAAAATACCTTTTAGTAAAAAACAAACCTGGCTTCTCTGTGTTCTGGCAGATGAGTATTTTCTACCATATGTGCAATAGGTCTTTTTCTCTGCCTGTTTATTCAGAATGATGGAGCATAAAAATATTGTAGATATTGCATTAAAATCTTCTCTTTTAAACTTCATTGCTTAAAAAAAATTCTTTTAAAGAGAGTCATAATAACCTTATAAATTAGTAGCTGTAATACTACTGTAATAATTGTAACTATTCTGGTTCTTGAAGAGTAAAATGTATTGATGAAAAAAATGTAGATCAGGATCCTGTCTATTGTTAGCAGCATATCGTTATATGCTGGGGAAATCAAGTCTAAATAATTATATAATACTTTTGCATTTTAACTTCTCTTTATAGCTGACTTCCTTCTCTCCAGGATATGCTTATTTGGCTTTATTTTTTTCTGTGTTAAGATTTAAGGAAGGAGTAGCTTTCATACACATTTACTATCCTCAGGATTTGGATAGCAAGACCTTCACATTATTTCTGGCTTAACACAAAGCCCTGAATGCTCCTTGAGATCCATTTTTCATTAAAGGTTGAGGTTCTTTTTGGCTTTATAAATAATCACTACACTTAAGGATTAAAAAAGAAAATCTGAGTGTCTTCTTTGGATTCAATGAAGAGCTGAAAACTCCACCCTACCCTCCAACTTTCTTTGGGAGGCACTTACCCCAAGATGGTTGATAGAGTAAAACATTTTCCTTTGAAAAGGAAATTTTCACTGTTTTTTAATATTTGGAGAGATGTAGCACAAATTGATGTAGAGATGGTATTTGTGTGTAATTTCCCATTTAAGTACAAGTTTAATTGCAATCCCCAGAAGTTCAAATGAGTTCAAACTCATGTGATGTTCCAGATATGTTGCCATTATAAAAATAAATATTATAGTAAAGTTAAAAGTTCTAAAAAAGAAAACAGTTTATATCCTTTTCTTACCCAGTGGAAAACACATTTAAAAGGCCATTTTCACTGCAGAGACGATCTCATGTTCAGGGTCTTTTTGTTTCACCTGTTCTCTTACTAGTACAGCAGAAGAGTGTGAGAGCTTTGCTTAATTCTAGAGATTGTGCAGTCTCTGTCCTTGGATGGTTTTCAGACTAAACCTGGATAAATCCCTGAGTGACCTGGTTTAACTTCATAGCTTTGAGCAGCTAATTGAATAAGAGACTTCTGAGATTTTTTTTCCAGCCTGACTTACCCAGTGGCCTTGGGATACTGAACTCCCCTGTTTTGCCAAAGCTGGTAAAAATCCTACTGTTGTGGGAGTCACTTATCCACCAGCATATATGACATAAGGAACTGGCCTTGAAAAGACAATCAAAAATTCTTTTTTTATTTTTAGTTCATTTTTCTGGCAGCTTTTAACATGCTTGAAGAAATGCACACTATTTGGATTGGAAAGGTTTCATGTTTAATGGATCTTTTTTTTTAGACCTGATAAGTGTTTGATCATTCTCTAGTAACTGACAGTATGTTAGATGTAATCATTACTGAAGTTTCAGAACTTCCTGTGTCCTACAAGCATTAAAACTTTGTTGTAAATAAGATGGAAGGTGTGATAGTGTGCTGTCAGCATCTGTGAAGCTCCTGCTGATTGTGTAGTGAGGTAAACCAATACCTATAGATATATATACACCATATATATGTAATTGTTATATTGCATATGTAATTTTTATATAAACATCTGTAATGATCCCAGTGGCACATTTTATTGCCTTAATATTTGTTTGCTGCTTTCTATTATGTTTCAAAATGATGCAGTCTTGAAAAAGAATGTGCAGGTTGTAAAGGTTGTAAAGTGCAGGTTGTAAAGCCCTAAAGCCCATGCAGAATTAAATTGAAAGTGTTTGCTTTAAAAGAAAAAATAAGAAGAAAGAAGTGATTTAGGTAGATGCCTTACTGCTTGAACTAGGGCAGCCTGGGTTTTTCTGTGTGCATTAGTGTTCTTGAAGGTGCATTTCTCTAGATCACATTTCCAGCTTCTCCAAAGACTCCGTAAGTAGACCTGCTGCATTTACAAAAATAAGCCTTTATCTCCAGGTGAAATCGGTGTTGGACAATCTTTTTTCTTCTTTTTCTTTCAAGTAAGAGCTGATCTGCAGAGTACATTTCACTGTTCGTTCCCACACCTGTTCCAGGTTTTGACTGACTTTAATGTCGAAACCAAAATTACTTGATTTCCAAGTTTAAGCATATTAACAGAAGACTGCACTTTACTAAATATTATTTTGAGACTGCAGTTATCCTAAAGCTAAAAAAATAAATTTTAGAAGCTGTTTTGTCTTTAAACATGAAAAGTGCAGGCCAGATTCATTTGGTGTTCTTACTACAACTGAGTTTAGAAAGGAGTAACCACACATTTCAAAACTTGTAGGCAAAATTCCCCCACTTGAATTGTAATTAATCAAGGACAAGGTACCATTGCACAAGGAAAACACAATCTGGACAGCTGTAAAGCATACTTCTATAACATAGGTACTTCCAGTTGTTAGCCAGACATCTCTGTTTTCTAAGGATTAACTAAGTCTGCAGCTCGATCGAGCGCTGGGTGTTACTGCTTGCTGTTTGTGCCTGGTCAAGAAGAATCCTGCCTTTTCTTCGTCTGCCTTCTGTTCTTTCTTATCCATGCATAATTCATAGGCAGAAATAGTGTTTTTAATTAGACCAGCTCATAGAGAAAAGAGTAGGGTTTTGTAGTTTTGTGGTGGTTTTTTTTTTTTTAAAGGCTACACCAACCCTTCTTAAGGATGCAGAAAATTGCTTATTTTAGGTTAGTTGATGTAGTTGGATAATAAGATGCCTTCTCACTGCAGATCTTGCTTTATGCCCTTAAATCTTCAAGCAACAACGACTCTTTGTTGGCTCCATAGCAGGAACTCGCCCACTTAAAATGACTTTAAAAGATTTTTTCTCTTTAGCAATACATACATTCTCAAAAGCATTATTCTCTTGGCTGCTTAGCTAAATTTAGCCCTTAGGAATACTGATAATATTGATGAATATGGATTACCCTTGATTGCCATTCTCCTTTTGGAAGTCCCTGTTCACTACAGACTTACGAGTGAGCACATGGTGTTACGATTACAAATGTAAGAAGCTAAATTCAATGAGACAGTTATTTTATTACATTTAATTCCTCTGCAATTACTTTTTGAAGTTCTTTAGGTAAAGGTAGGTTCTTTGTTTCACACTACTCCTGGTTTGTCAGGAATATCCCTTGCTTCTAAAGGAATGGACAAAAAAAGATCATTCCAGTCACCTACACAAGCGTGTTAGAGGTGTCATTTCTGTAGTATGTGTTGCATTTGCTGACAGTTGTAAACAGGGCTTTTCTAAAAATGCAATCTGGAGTTTTAGTGCTTGTGTTAAACTCTATAATTCCTGTGGTCACATTATAAAACTGGAGCAGTGGAGGCTTTAAATAGCAGGTGCACTCCTGCCAGCTGTGTTTGTAGGGATGCAGCCACCCCTTCCTGGCTGGAAAACACGTCCTGCTCGCTCAGAGGCTTTGCACACGCTGCCTGATGCTTTCCCACTGCCATTTTCTTTTCCCTGCATCACGGAATTCTTCAAGGATTATCCAGTCTTTCTCCCTAAGAACAGTTATTATGTGTATTTCAGTCTGCAATTTCACCATGAGGATGTCTGTTCCTAGTAAGCTTGGCTAGAAATACTGGCAATTAATCTGTGTTTTGCACAATGGTTGAAGCTGCTTTATTTCCTGCAGAACTCTCTCATCTCAGGTATCGTCACTTCCACAGGTGTAGCAAACCACAGTAATTCACTGAAATTCAAAGAATGTTCTAAGTAATGGGGGTTTATTCCACAAAAGTGACTTCCTAGGTATTGCAGGAATTGTTTTTAACCCATTGCACAGAATTTGTTTACCAAATTAATGACTTTTGTTCCAACGGAATGTTGGTATTTGAATAAGTTTTTTCTAAACTTTTTTGTAAGATGGAATAATTTACTTTGCAAGTAAGTCTGCGTACTTCAACTTATTTTGCAAGTAAGGAATAGGCATGAGACAAGTTTCCTGAGAAATACTTAACAGCAGCAATTATCACAAGTATCTAACAAGCATAATTCATTATTGGTATATGAAAGGGAACAATGTGGGGAATTTAAATTAGAATTGAATGTGGCTTAAAGTGCCATATTAAAAATCTTAGGAATTAATGTTGCATTTATTAGGCATGAGGAGTATCAGATTTTATTTCCTGATGTATCTACTCTTTGCAGTCCTTGCACAGAAAGGACTTGAGCTTAGGAATGAAGAGGTAATTAATTTTTCAGTTTGTTACAGTCCATGGCTCTTGGGTGCCAGTTACTGTGGACTGGACACCTGCAGGGCTGGGAATGGTAACCTGGCTGGTTCAGGGTCTGCTCACCAGATGTTTTGTGATAACTCTAGTTCCAACCAGCCTGAACAAATTATCTGGTAGTGAAAAAATGATAAATTGCACTCATAATCCTTAAAATCTATCCCCCTCCAAAAAAACAGAAGCTTCATTCACACAGTAGCAGAAAAGTCTTCCTAAAACCGCTTGATAAATAATCAGGCTGTATAACTTTTATATAACAATAACTTTTGTAAAAGTTTACTCACTTGTACATGATAGCAGGAATATTTTCTGCTTCTTTGCCATTGCATGTGTGTCATGTAGACTGCATCTCACTGCAGAACTCAATCCCCAGTGGTTTTTGTGAGAGGTGCATTGACCCAAGGGCACGGCCTCTTGTGCTGTCTCCAGGAGATCAGGGAGCTGCTGCTGCTGGAGAGGTCCAAGCCCAGTCTCCAGCAGATGGAGATCCTATTTCTAGAGGCAGGTGTTTCCCAGCCTGCTGTACCTTCTCCCCAGCATAGTGCTTGTTGCAGCTGGTCATGTTCATGACACATTGACTCTTGTAAACTGCATCTTGCTAGCATCAGATAATTCACATTATTCACATTGGAGTGTGTATTCCAAAACCAGAGACCAGCCTAATGAAGGTGTATTCTGTGTACTAAAACAATAACTGTATTTTATTTGCACTGAAAATAAACTCTTGACGTGGGATTATACTTGTTAAAGCTTCTTTTTCTTTTTTTGTTAAATTTTTAAGGTTAAAAATGCACTTTACTCCCCAATACAGGGTTGCTGTGTTAACAGAAATATTAAAAATCAAAATGTAACTTTGGCAGTACTGTTACCTTGCATCATTTTGCCAACAAATATATTTGGTTTTTTTCGGTTTCCTCAGTGGATTACTTCAGTAGCAATGGCATGCTCTTACCTAGCCTTTCTTAAACAGAAATTATACCATCTTCTCTCATGAGAGTCATCTTTCTTTGGCCTATGCTTATGAGACTATGTATGGAAATTTATCTGTGCAAGTGAAGAGGTGACTTTACTGCCTCCCCCACAGCACTGATTCACTTAATCAGTAATTTTATTTTACAGAAGATTTCTAAAGTCCTACTTCCTAGAAGATAAATCCTGCATTTTCACATTCCTAGCTTAGCTATACACATCACATAGAGCACTGTAAAAGGTGTTTTATTTGAAGAGCACAGATCAGTTCCACTCCAGGCCAGGAGAGCAGCCTTATACTGGCGATGACCTCCCCTTATTTTTATGCTTAACCTGCTTACTTCATTCTGCCTGTTATTTTCCAAACCTATGCCATTCTCCCAAGAGCACCTGCTTTTTAGCTGTCTCCTGTCTCTGGAGCTTCATATATGGACCCAGTTCACTGTGGTTATGGGAACTGCTTTGTACATTTCTGAGACTGGAAAGATTTTGTTTTCTTTCAGTGTGTGTACAGAAAGCACTGAGAGAAATCTGAATATTTCCTTAGGAAAAAGCTTCTTTCTGAATCACATTGTCCCAGTAAACACTTGTTCTCTTTTGCCTTTAATTTTAAATTGATAATGTAGTTGGTGTTTTCTTTTGGTGGTTTGAGCCACATTTTTTACACAGCTGCAGATGATTTGAAGTTTAGCAGGTATCTTTCGTGGTGCTGTTTTTGTATAACAAATGCTCCAAGATCCAGGGAAAAAAAGCCCTGTAGATAACTTTGTTAGTATTTTTAACTTGTATTTCCAGAATGGTGATAATTAAAATCTCTGGTATTAATATTCCTGCTGTTGTGTTCGTCCTGTATCAAAGAAGACTGAGTTAAAATTCTGCAGGCAAGATCATTGTTTCAGAAAAACGGAAAAGTTTCTTTTTTTTCAGTGTTGCTGAAGAGATGGTCAAACTTCTTTTTTTTTTCTGTATGCACTAACAAATAGATGGACATTCTCTGTCTTGGATTCTTTTGTCCATGTCATTGGACTTTCTATGTATTCTCTAGAATTTTGGCTCTATGTATTCCCTAGAATTTTTAATAAAATTTTTTGAAGGATTTTTTTAAAGCTGTACTATAGATTTAGTTCAAAAAGTACTTCAGACTAACTTATTTTTCCTCTCAGTGTAAGTTTTTTGACTAACAAAGTTTCTGTTTATCTAAATGGAAAATTTTCATTTTGAAGTATTGGACAATGTGTCTGGTGCTGTGGAGGGGTATGCGATAACAGCCAGGAGCTGTTGGTGTAGCATTGGAATTGAATATTTTTCTGCTTCTGAGGAGTAATTTTCCTGTTCTAGCCAACATTTTTTCCTGTGGAAGTTATGATTACTTCATCAGAACATAACACTGCAGTTACAGTTGCAGTAGGCTTTTAGGATTCTTTCCTGCCAAATTCTGCATCATTTCTTTATCTTATTTTGGGAATTTGTAACGTGCTGCTGAGTATATGTCCCTGTAGCTTCAAATACAAATTCAATTATAACCTGCATCGCAGAGGGAAACAATATTCTTGTCTGATGTTTTGACTCCTCTGAGGTCGGCAGTGAAAAAAATCTAACTGGTAATAATTTCCAGAAGGACAGGGTTCAAGGAAGTATTTAGTTTATCCATAACCTGATGTGGTGAGATGTGTTTGCTTCCTGTGTCCTCTGGTCTGGTCTTGAAAGACCAGTCTCTTAATATGATGTCATAGGAAACCTGTGTCACGTCTATTTTCTTTCTTTTTTTACATTTAGAAGTAGTAGCATTTTTTCCCCTGCACTTTAAAAATCACCTCTCTCTTGTTTTGTTCACATTTGCATGTGACAATAGTAAATGAATCTGAGGACAAGATTTTCCACAAATTGTTGCCAGCACTTTGGTTTGGAAACCCACTTACACTGGTGATGGCCCCCTTTGCCTTTCTTCTCATAACCATATAGGCTATCTTTACATGTTCTCCATACTTCTTCCCCCTGGTTTTGATATATCTGAGTTACTTAAGTATTATTTGGATTGGTTTATCCCATTTCTTCCTGGTGACATCTCTCCCTTTTTTTGTTAGGTTTTATTGCACAAAATCCCTGGTAAGTTTTGAACATTTTTCCCTGTCTCTCTGTTCAATCACATGTGAAGAGCTTTATTTTGGATCCATTCATGTCCTTGTAGAATTTAAAATGATACATGGGGACACACAGAATTGTATAGAGCTTTGTAGATATTTGTACAGCCACACTGCAAAGCAGTTGTTTAATAAGGGACCTATTTTTAGAACTGAAACAAATAAAAAATATTTTTATTTCTCTACTTGATTAGGAGCTGCAGTGTTATTTTTAAATCTGAAAGAGGAAAAGATTTTCTTAAATTTCAGAATTATTAGGTGGCAAGAAAGAGAGGACTGGGAGTGTGGTGGTGATATAAGAAAGTCAGGAAAATAATAGGAAATAAGAGCACTGATGGTGCAGAAATTTGAAGTAAGGCTGAAAACATTCCTTGTTTCTGTCTCTCACCTGAGCTCATCTCTGCTGCTTAAAATTTCAAACGAAGGGTTTCCCTGTCTTAGGTTTCTGTAACACTATTCAAATCATTGTATGTCTCTTGCATTTCAATTACACTGTTTCACTGAGATGGTTATTTTTTTAACTTTGTTGTGTTTTTCCTCATTAGCCCCAAGATCACAACTAAATTAGATGTGACTGTATAACAGTGTGATATTATATGTGATAATTACATGCCAGTTTTTTTTCTGTTTCAGTTCATGGTATTCTGTTCATTGGCTGGCTTTCTGTCCTCATAATTTTTCAGCCCTTTTGTATTTCAGTTGCTTGAAAATTGGCCCTTTCTGCTTGAGATGAGAATTCTGTCTGCTCAGAAAGAGCAGTGCTTTGTAACTCAGTGCTCTGCTTTCTGCCAGCAGTTTATTTCAGTAGACCTGCTGCTTCCTCGTTTGCTCAGCCTTGGTGGCATTGCAAAATGCAAAGAGCAAGTTGAATGGCCTCTATCTTCATCTCCCTTCTTGGATCTTTTACGCTTGCTAATTGGATTGTTGACTGACACAAATCTTTTCCTATAGTCTATATAAAGTTCAATAATCTTTCTATCAGCCCCCTCCCCTCACTCCAGGCCTGCTGCTGTTTACGTACTACTGAAAGTATTGTCAGTCGTGCAGTTTTTGCCCTAGAATCTAAGAAAATAGTTTTCCCAGCTTCTGTGTACCCAAACTCAGTATTTCTTTGCTTGAAATTATAATGGGCTCAAAATTATGAGATATTTTGTAATGGTAAACTGATTGTCAGAAATAGCTTACATGTATTTTTTGGTTGGCAAGAAGAAAAATAGCTTTCCTGCAAGAGTGCTGTCCCTTAAAGTGAGCACCTGGCTGGATATGTGTTCATCTGGTTCTGGCCAAATGATCATGGCTGTCTGTAAAAGTAATTTACTTGACTGACATTTGATAGTCCTTCTCTCAATGGGATGTTAAAAAGGTAGGAACCTGTCCTGTCATCTTAACTATGAAAACACATTGAAAGTTATTCTTCCAGTTAAAGAATATCAAGTTGACTGAAAGATCTCAGGTGTTTCTATTAAAAGATTCTGGGTTCACTTGGCACTAAGGGTATATCAAGTTATATAAAAGTAAAAGACTTCTTGTAACTTCTTTTACTGCGATCCACAAATACTTTTCATAGTTTTTAGCAGCTTGCTGAGAGAATTCTCTGTTAATGTGGCCATAGGGGGGGTTGAAACTTGGATTAACCTCTGAACTAGGTATTTGGGCTGTTCTTTCCTATTGCAACAGCCATAATCACCAGCAGAACTCAAACGAACATCCAGCAGGATGTTAAAGGAAATAATTACTGGAAATTATTACTAATGGTTACTCTTAGCTTTTCTGGAAGTCTTTGTTCTCTTCCCAGAGCTGGGAGCTAAGTAATCTGACTTTACCACTTAGAAGGTTCACTTAGAACCTTGACTGAAATTTTGGTCAAAGCAGAGAGCTAGAGGCAAGGAGGTACCAAACTCTACAGTGTCTGCCCTGATCTCCTTCCTTTCCCCTCCATTAATTAAATTGCCAGGCTGAATTTTAGGATGCACCGAAGTTTCTTTATTAGCTTCAAGTTAATTTAAAAATATGTCTAAATGGATACTGTGGTTTTGACATTTCTTCTTTGCATTACTTATTGTAGTTTCAGTAAAACTATCAAACTTTGGCTTTGCTTAATGGTGTCACGCAGGTGTAACAGGCAAAGGCTTGACAAAAGAGTGCTGGTGGAAAGGCTGGGGATATTGACTCCCTGTTGGCAGCAAGTAACCACAGCAAGTCACCATTTTCTGTAATTAGTGACCAAAACCAGTTTCTTAGTATGTGTTTAGAAAACCCCACTGAAGCTACTCTAGGTTCAGTTCATCTCGAAATTGCCATCAGTTCCTGGGAGCTTGGCTTCAGGCACCAGTTCTTAACTCATGCCCCACTTTGTTCTTGATTCATAAAATACAAGTGTGTGTTCTGACTGTTCAGTAGTTACTTGGACATAAACTGTCACTGTGAGGCTTCATATTATTTGATATTCTAATCAGACTCATTTATTCTGGTTTGGCTTTTTTTAAGTTGATGGTACAGGCTATAGGCAGACTCCCAAACACTTGTTTGGTTCATGTTTGGAGGACTTGACTGGGAACATTTGAATGTGAAAAATTTTTTGGTCTGTTTTACAAAATAATATGCTGCCCAGCAATTTGATTCTGTACCCAGAGATGAAGCCACAAAGCTATGGAAACGGCAGACTCGTGATTGACAAAATAATTGAATTTCTCATCTGTTAAGGTCATGCTTTTTCTTGCCTCGAAGGACCACACATTGTTCTGCTCTTGGATGCAGCTGTACTCGTCTCTGTTCTATATTCCCCTATTCTGTGCCATGCTGTGTTTAGATGAGATCAGTCCTGTCTGGTGGCTCCAGACAGTCATCACTCCTTAGAGGCAGTGCAGGCTTTGTCAGATCCAGTGCCTAGTGCCAGATACTTGAAAGGAAGGTGCCAGAAAACAAGCAGTAGAACACTGTGGGACACTCTTACTGAGGGAGTGGGGGTTTGGCTCCTGTCAGCTGTTAATGTTATGAAGCATGAGAGTTTTTCTTACAATTGCTGTTCGTTTTTACTGTTTCTTGTATGATATTTTTCTTATCATTAAATGTAAATACCCTTGTAAATAAATATTTTCTGTCAATGAAAAGCAAGTGTGTTGCTGCTTTCAAAGTAGGCTGGCTAATTTTTTAACAGAAAAGAACATCTAGTCCCAGCTACTTTACAGGTAATGTAACCAGCAAAAAAAGAAAAAAATTGTGCCACCTTTTGCAATTAAAAAACCTCCCTTTTAATTCTCTGATAAGTACATGCAAAGAAATGATAAATAATATGCAATGAGAATTTTAGTAGATAACTGTGCCTGAGTGCAAAGGAGAATCCAGTCTGCCTTTCATAAATAATTTAACTGTGAGGAAAAGCTGTCCTTGTCCTTGAATTCAGCTGCATTACTGCTAAGCACTCGCATTTCTATTTCGAATAAGAAGGTGTTGGAAGTTTTAATGTGGTATATCATGTCTTGACACTTTCTGCCCTTTTTTCCCTATCATTTCTCAGGAGCTACCTCTGAACTTTGTAATGGCTTTTTTTTGGTAAGATAAATACTGTCATTTTAATTAGAAATAATGACTGCTGTATGGCAGTAAAGCATTGTGCTGCACCTAAAGCATCACCACATAGGTGATCTCTCTGTAACATAGTTGCTCTTAATGATATAAATAGGTGATTAAGTGCATAAAATTGGTGCTAAGTTAAAATATCTGGATGCTGATTAAGCAAAATTAGTGACATTTTAGTAATATTTTTACATACTAAAATAAGTTACTGTTGATAATTATATGTGGTCAATCTAGAGATTACTTAACTGTGTCTTATGATTAGAAATTGTGAAACATGCATATTTAACTGATTTTTTTGGTTCTCTCTAAGAGAATGTTAAACAGCTCTTGACATGTTACAGATGCTGGTCCCAGTCAGACTTGTTTTGTCCTGATGTGTTTTACAGCATAAATAACCTGATCAGGTGTAGGTAGTGATAACACTCAAAATTAAATTCAGGAGTTAGACAAAAGAAAACACGTCTAAAAGGAAAGGTATCTTTAGAGTGTTTGTGGACTCTAGCATGAACATACTCGATTAAAAAACATGGACCTGACACCACAGATATCAACTAGGAAGCATCTTCACCTATGCGATTTTTGTTTCTGTTCAAAACAATTCATTTCAGCTGTGGGAGTTGCTCAGCTTCAGTGAGTTGAAAAATTTAAACAATCCCCCTAAGTTTAACGTGTGTGCCTAAAAACTTTACCCTTCATGACCAGGTCCCAGGTACACTGGAACTCAGCTGCTTTTCTTCCCCTTGCTATAAGCAAGCCCTTACAGAAGATACTGTCATTGAATATCCACAGATGTAGAGAATTCAGATCGCTACTTGCTTTTACTGGTAATTACATGTAACATAACAACTTTTATTCATTATTCTGTACAATGCATTTACCATTACCAAGTTGTGGTAACACACAATTAGCATTAAATCTAAACTTTTTTTGCCCATTCATTAGGGTTTTGTAGAATTCAAACTGTTCACTGAGTGGTATAAATTTGGGACTAGCATATACAAATTCTAAACTCATTTATGGAAGCACCAATTACCTGTTCTGGGTAATCTTGGGAAAAGTAATTTGTTTACCCACATCTGTTTCATTAGTGTTTAGTGATTATTATTGTTTCTTAACCTCCTGATTTCACAGATGATAAACTGTCCTGTTATGTGAGCTCTTGTCTGGGAAGAAATTATGATTACAGAAGTGTAAAAAAAAGAAAATTATTTGTAAATTTTTAAACAAAGATGAATTATGTCCCATTCTGTTGCTGGATTAGTGGAGTACTAAGGATCTAGAAGACATCCCCTGTAGGTAGATTAAAACTCGCAGTCTCTCTGGTGTCTCTCTAGATAACAAGTGTAATAAACTAGAGGAGAGCTAGACTGAGCAAACAGAGGACAGTAAAACTTGTGGTTTTGGTACAGAAGTCTGAAAGTATGCAGGGAGGCATTATTCTTAATCCAGTGAAGGCTGAAAGGAGCTTTTCCCTTCATTTACTATGCACCAACCTCCCACATTATGCTAAAAAGCACAAGCTGGCTGTGTATCTGTAGGGGGAGGGTTTCTATGGTAGTCAGAGAGGAGAAGAGGAAGTGGAAGAGCTCCGAGGACACCCCTTGGATGAGGACAGTTCACGTAACTTGATAGGGCAAAGAAGACTAAATTACTGGAATTAAATATAAACCTACCCTTACTAAACTACCCTACTAAATATAAACCTACCTGCTGACCTGATCAGTGGGATCAAGACAGTACCCAGGTTCTTTTAGGTGTGAGGTATTCAGTTCCTAAGTGAGCTGTACATGGAAGCAGGGAATTGCTGGGGAGTGGGTAACCATCAGGCAACATTTTAAAAGCCTTTCATAAAAATGGAACAGGCAGAATAATCCAATTTGCCTAATAGGCTGGAAGCAAATAGTAAATTCTAAGGGAATTATGTAGAAAACTTAGAATTCCTTTCTGCTAACATGGTTGTTTCCGTTATCTTTGATTTGCAGGTCTCTTTTCTATCCCTTCTTCCTTGCCCTCTGTTTTTTGGGGGTGGAGAACCTTAGCTTGGTTGGTAGTTAGACCTAATGCTTCTTTGCAGATCCCTTGGAAATAATCCTCTGCAAAGGCCCTGCCCTTTGAGAGGTGTGTTGTTGTTTTGGGGATACAGAGTACAGGAAGGTGAATGTCAGTGTGTGGTGACCAAAGGGCTTCCATCTGCCCAGGCCAGGTGGGGGATATGCAACTCTGTTTACTCCCCATGTAGAACAGCATAGGAGAACAACGTGTCTTAAAAAAAATAAATCCAAACAAATGCAATTCTAAATGAGAAACAGTATCATTGCAGTTAAACGATTATGTTAATTCTTTAAAATATAAATAGTTATAAATATCCATTTTCTTTGAAACCTGGGTGTTAAAATATAAAGATGCCTTAGGACTGGCAGCTTTGTGTGTGTACATTCACATAATTGCTGAGAAGGATCTAGAAATCCTCCAATATCCTCTATAAAATTCTCTTTGAATTTGTGTGCATTCAGAATAGGGTACATCCCATGAGGAAAGAATATAAAACAGAAAAGTTAAGCTACAGCAATAAACCTGATATATCTATAGTTGCTAATCACAGTTGCATTATAAAATATTGGATATGTTATAGACTGTAATATAGAGACAGTGATTCAAACCAACTTTTTTACACTGTAAGCTATATTCAGAAAGTCATAAATGCAGAAATGAGTGTGTGGAGGGAAAAAGAAATAATGTCCTTAATTTATGGATACTTTTTCAGACTTCTGACATACTTTATTTGATCAAATAGCATTACACATAATCATATTATAGCTTGTTATGCTTTTCAGTAGCCAGGATTTCTTTTTAGTGTCTTTTAAAGAACAACCCTTCAAAGAAATTGGTTAGAAGTACTAACAATCAGTATTTTAATTAAGAGGATTGTGACTAAGGGTACTCAAAACATTTATTATGCATGTGAAAGGTAATAGTAGAGAACTACTTTTGAATCTGAGCTTTTAAAAGATGCTACATATGCCTGCCTCTGTTTTTCTGCAAATTTTTTAAATGGTTGGAAAAAGTTGTAGTAAGTAAAACTGACAGGTGTTAGTATATAGGTTTATGCTCAGACATTCACTCATGATTTCAAATGAGTTGAGTTTCTCAAAAATCTTTGCCTTCAGTCTTTCATTTTAGTTGGTTTATGGGCCTTCCATTTCCACAACTCCTACGCAATTCACACATTTCAATTCATTCACCCATAAAGCATCCCAATAAGACAGGGAATTGATAATAAGGTCCATGCAAAGGAGCAGTAGTTGTTCAGAGAGGAATTCTCACCCTGAAGCTCTGATCAGAGAGGCAGACGTGTGTGACTGTTGAAATTATTGAGCAAAAGCTGTTGTCAGCAAACAGGGAATGTAAACTGCAGAGATTTGCATGAATTAAGGTTTTTTGAGCTTGGCGTTTGGGGACAAGGGGGTTTTGTACCAGAGAAGAGGCTGATTCCCAACACTAAGAACTGAAAACAACTGTGAAATAAAATCTGTGAGGTGGCTTTTTCTCTGAAATGTTATTTTAAATGTATTTTCTGCATCATGTGTCTCATTACAGATAATAGTGTGTGCATCTATCAGCAGAAAGAAGGAAAAGCAATATACAACGTCAATTGCTTCAATTGTAAAAGAAATTAAGAAAGGTCTGATTAGATGATGCTATTCAGTTATTTTGGTTATGTAAATGTTCTGAGTTAGTTCATCCCTTAGGAATAGTTTATTTAAAGCATATTTGTTTTAGGGAAAAATTTATTTTCTCTTGAGAAAGCTTCCTTGCATTAGGAACCTAAAGCTAAGTGTGTGATGATCCCATTTCTGCAGAGCTTTGGCTGAGGTGGCTCTGTTGGGGCAGGTTACATCACGGGCTAGATTATGAAGGAGGGTCCCAGTTTCCCCCTCTGCTGCCATAATCCAGAGTTCATTGGTTGAAACAATGCTCTCTGCAGGAAAAGCCAATTACCTGTTTAATCATACAAAGATTATAATGATTATGTTTTTAAATATTAAAAGTTTCTTCTGATCCCCATGGACAGAATTAATGTGCTGATAGCCAAAAGCCTTTTGATAAGTACCCAATGATTTATCTGCTCTGGTTACAAGTTCTAAGTGCCCTGGCACCTTCTCCTGCCTCAGCTCTGTGCTCTGGCCCTAAGGGGTATTGACTATCAAACCTGGCTCTCAGAAGCCCATCAGCCTGGTGCTCTCTTCACTGCCTCTCCTTTTTGAAGACTTTGAAAGGGTGGGTGCTGCAATTGCTCTGTTTAAGATTGCCCATTCTAAGCCTTACTTTCCTCAGGGTACATATTTGTATTTGGGCTGGCTTAACTCAAGAAGAGCCTAAACCAGGGCCTTGCACAGGATGAGCCTTTCACCAGCATCACTTGTTTTCTGGATGCCATCTTTTCCATCAAGCAGAGTTAGCCTTATATTTTCCTGTGCTTCTCCATTGCTAATTGTCTTTATTTCAGGAGCAGCAATGCCAATGTCGCTCCAGTCCATGCAGGCAGGTGTTTTTATAGTTTTGCTGCACTTTGTTTATTTCATATCGATGATCGTACTCAAGTATTCTAGTCTGAACACATTTTCATACAATTCAACCAAGTATTAACTTTAATGGAGTGGTTTTTTATAAGGGCCTGGTTTTGCCATTAAATTAAAATCTGTCTTTCCCTGAGGACTGCATGATAGCAACTACCTACAGAATATCCTTAGCTGGAAATTTGCAAGCATGGATTCCCCTCCACTGTGGAGGAAGAGCGCTTTCTCCCTTACTCCTGGCTGAATTGTTCCTTCCAAATAAACACTGGGAAGCAAGATTTGTTCAACATTCAGCTTCATGTTTTAGTCAAGAGATTTAGCCAGAGCAAATGCAGACAGACAGTGCCTGTCACTTCTTTCTGCATTAGAAAAGCCAGAGAGAAAGGAAGCACAACATCTCAGAGTGCCTCTCTGTGAGTAGCCCAGAGCACACTGATGGTCTTGGCAACTTGAGGATATTGCTCTTCTCTGAAATCCTGCATATTCCAAAGACAATTCTGCCTGCTGTGGCTGGGGAGGAGTTGGGTTCCTTCATCTGTATTGTCAGTCAGTTCTTGAACTTGCTCCCATATACTTGCCAAGGCTGGATTAATTTCTTCTTTGGTCAAGAACCTCTTCCTTCTCTGTGCTTTCCTCCAAAGAGAAGGAAAGTTGCACTCACTTGAGAGTGTGCTCTGTGTGTTAGCAATTTGCTTCTATTTTAAGATACAAGCGTGTTGCTTATTCTGATGCGAAAAGATTTTTGCTTTTTATATATTTTTCATATATTCGTAGCTCTGTAGACTATCACTGTATATAGTTTCTTAGCTAGCACTCAGTACTTTTCCAGTACTTTATTAGACAGACACATTCCTGGAATCCTACTCTAATCTCTCTTCTTCAGTGAACCAAGGCCATTGTGGGGCTAGGAGAAAGAGGAGAGGCTTCAGTAGGAGGCTGAACCAAGGGGGGAATTACTTCATTAACAGTACTTCTAATTGGGGATTCTTGTCAGTTATGCCAATTTGCTAAACTTACAAAAGTGTCATAGCCCTGTACCAGGTGTGCATTCTGCTGTGCATTTTGCCATAAGTACGCCTGAGGGATCCTTCAATAAACAGTAACTGCTTTTATCCTTTTAATCTTTGGCTTGTGATTTCAGGGCTCATAAAGGCTTCAATTCTAATTTGATTTTTCTGTGGCCTCAGGAAAATTTCAACTGATACTTATTTTTAATGTCTTGTCAAAGTGAAATCTGTATTAAGACAGCTTGTACTGCTTAAGCTTACGTGTTCCACTGTGTAGCAAAGCAGTCTGTGTAGGAGCTGTCTGACTTGATGGGAATCCTTAGTCTTTTGTGGAATATGCTCCCATTCTTCCATGCCATTTAGGACTTCAGTGCCTTCGTGTTGCAGGCAGACCCTCCTTTTTCAAATGGCTTTTTTCTTCAGTTACTGCATGCTACCTCATTTTCTGGGATGGATTATTACTGTTGGCCCTCCCTGGAAGTGGGCTGGTGTGGAGAGAGATTGGAGAAAGAAATTATTGTTTGTTATTTCTTCTCTGAATTCCTATAGTTAACCTCAGAAACCTCATTTTGTCATGCAGCAGGAACAGGCTTCTTTTTTTTTTTTATAAATTTTAGCTCCTCTGAGCAGCACTGATTCTCTCTCAAGGTCAGTCAATTTAAAAGGAAATTATATCACAAGGATTTTTCTCTGCTAACTCTTGAGCATTGGAAAAACTGGAATCCCTGTAAACTGATAAGAGATCACATCTCATAAGGTTTCTTTTTATCATATACCAATTTAGTTTTCAGATCCATTATTTAATTTCTTTGCTTATTTTCTGACAGGACAGCAAAAAAATAGTACTGATAGGATAGGAACAAATAGGTATTTGCTTTGTATTTCTACAGTTTTTCACTGAAAGTGAAGTGTCACAGAGTCATTTTACGTCACCACCTCCGTATAATGTTTCATCAGTGTTACATTTAAAATACTGTGAAATTGTATAGGGCCAAAGCCTAAAGAAAAGTACCAATTTAAACAGAAACTTCTTAGATAATTTTTGATTTGAGGACATAATCTGAGGAGAAAATGCTCCCATTAATTAGTGGGAAGGAAGGCAAGCTAAATAACTTGGAAGAGATTTTATTTAGTTTCTGTTTCGTAACCTGTGCTCTGTGATGTTTTTCATTCAGTTTTACATTAGTTATAAGGTGTGCACGCTGTAATTTTTCAGTGTCTTTTCAGTGTCTGTGAAATCTCAGAATGGACAATTTTTATCTTCCTAACAGGACATGGCGCAGATGTGAAATGTGTTGACTGGCATCCAACAAAGGGATTAGTTGTTTCAGGAAGTAAAGACAGCCAACAGCCCATCAAGTTCTGGGATCCAAAGACTGGCCAGAGCCTTGCCACACTGTAAGTTCTTACCCATAGACTTTTGATTAGCTCAAATATAAGCTAACTTTATTAAAAAGTATTTTTAAAATTCCCTTCTTAGCTCTTTTCCTCTCAACTTTTCAGCCATACACAGTTGCTTCAAAAATAAAGCTAGTGCTTTAGCTGTGCCAGAAAATCTAGAGGTTAGATGAAGACAAGTCTGTACCTGGGAAATTGAGACTTTAATATTTGTTATTTAAATTTACTTTTCCTTCTTCACAAACAATCTAGTCACACAGTTCTCATTCAGACTGAGATATGGAAAAACAAGTGAGGTGTTTCATCTGGCTGTTGAAAACTTTCTTATGCTGCAGTAGAAACATGCACAATAACTGGATACTGTCTCAGTGAGTGCTGCCAGTTGCTCTGAAGTACAAAAGACCAGGATCAAAGCACAGAAAGCCCCAGTGTTCTGCTTTGGTATCCTGAACTGCCTTGTTATTGACCTGAATATTTGTGACTGGCAAATGACACATTTTTATCTGTGTCTGGGAAATCAGTTTCAGGACAAACAATCTGTTTCTGTTTCTCTCTGCTTGCAGACATGCTCATAAAAATACAGTGATGGAGGTGAAACTGAATCTCAATGGCAACTGGCTGCTGACAGCTTCTCGTGACCATCTCTGTAAGCTCTTTGACATCCGTAACCTGAAAGAAGAACTTCAGGTCTTCAGGGGTCATAAGAAAGAGGCCACAGGTCAGAATTTGTTTTATTATGTAGATTGTTGTTGTTAATCTTAGATTAGAAATTAAAATTATTTCCATTCATTAGAAATCCTAGTATTATACCTTCTGATTGTGGCTTCCTGTGTGTTTCAGCTGTAGCCTGGCATCCTGTTCATGAAGGGCTGTTTGCCAGTGGAGGATCTGATGGGTCCTTGTTGTTCTGGCATGTTGGGTATGTGGTGTTTTCATCAGCACATTGGAAAGATGTTGGTCAGTTGGGCAAGCTGTTAGACTAAACACAAAATACCTCTTTTCCCCTTCGAATCCATATTTAGTTTGCATATTTATGGTAATAGTTTTTCTCTGTACCTGAGGAATTTGCTAATATGATTCATTTATGAAGAAGTTTTCCTGTAGAAGTGTGCCTTAAAGGATACAATTGCTTGCACAAAACCAGCCATGTGTTGAGATGGTGATGAATGGTTGAAACTTGTAGTTTCTTAAAGCTTGTTCTGAGGTGCTGCAATTATTTTGTTTTTAAATGTACAAAATCCCTATATTACAGAACTGCCTATTAAAACCACTGGGAACAATCAGTTCACCCAGTAGAAAAATGACAGAGTCTTAAGTTTGACAAAACATGGGATAGAGGATGAACAACAACTGAATAGCAAAAGTTTTCTATTGTAGCTGTAGGAGATATTTAGCTGTGTATGAGTTATGTATATTTTTTTTAATGCATCAGGGTTGAGAAGGAGGTTGGTGGAATGGAAATGGCCCATGAAGGAATGATCTGGAGTCTGGCATGGCATCCCCTTGGACACATTCTCTGTTCAGGCTCAAATGATCACACCAGGTAATTTCAATTTTGAAGAGAAGTTCTAAGGGAATGTATGTACTTTTAGAAACTATAGAACAGTGCTTGGCATCAGTGAATAAATAGATTGGGATGGTTCTGTTACACAACCAGTGGCCAAAGCAGAGACACAACTGATGTTAATAGGAAGCACTAGGTGGCACTGACATTTTGTATTACAAGGTAGAGTCTAACCTCTTGTCCTTCCTCTAAGGAAGGCGTACCAAATATTACAGTTTTGATTTGTGGGAGCTTTTAAATCCACTGAAGAAATGTTTAAAAAAAGAATTCTTGCTGAAGAAATACTCTTATCTCCACAGCAGTTTTCCTGCAGATCATCTGCTGGTCATGTCTTTTCACATTGCAGACATGTTTGGAGACTGTAGGTTGCATTTTAAGGTTGGACATGCTATAAACATAATGTATTTTATAAATGCAGTAAATTTTTGTGGGGCCATGTGTATATTTAGTGTATATGAAGAATATACTTGAGCAAGAAGGTTTTGGAGTGGATTAGAAATTTTTTTTTCAGGATCTGATGTTGATGCCTTTAACTTATATCCATTACACTTTGAAGTATCTTCTAAGTTGTAACTATGTAATTCATTACAATACTTGTTGGGGTTTTTATTTTTGGATTGAAGCTCATACCCCGTGTTCAGATCTAGAGCTGAACTTGATTTACTAAGAGTTGAATCTTTATATATTCGAGATACTATACTAAAAATCAAGGAACTAATTAGATTAGAAGTTGTTAAAGCTCTTGACCCTTAATGAGATCATATAACTTCCTTCTGACAGCAAGTTCTGGACTAGAAATCGGCCTGGGGATAAAATGCGAGATCGTTACAACTTGAACCTGCTGCCTGGGATGTCAGAGGATGGTGTGGAATATGGTAAGACACTTTTTCTCAATGTGGAAGGAAGAGGATTGGGGTCAAGAACAGGCCTAGGTGATTAGGTGACACTTCTGGGTAAGGTGAGGAAGCAGAATTATAGCATTGGTGACCACTTGGGCAAAAAGACCTTTTTCTAAGGACAGTTTTACTCTCCATGTTATCAGCGATCATCATTCCAACAATGGCTTTTCTTCTCTTTCCACAGCTCCAGGAGGTAAGACCTGCTCTGTCAGTCACAGGAAGGAGGTTTGGCTCTCCCTCTGGCAATATCTCCAGTTTACTTTTCTTCCTGAAAACTTCATCTGTCTTCAATGCTTCCCACAGTCCTGAACTGCAACAGGAAAAGCTTTCAAATTATTGAATGCTACTAAAACCTTTAAACTTTACTCCCCTCCTAAGGATTTATCTCAATAATTTTAGGCTGCTCAGGATTGCCCAGCTCAACGGTGCGCCTCAGCCACCCGTAGTTTTATCTGTTTCTTCAGATTTTGATTATTTGGTTTTTTGGGGGGTTTTTTTGGTGGGAAGTGGGTGGAATTAAAATGTAGCACTTTACTACAATTTAAGTTTTAAAATATATAGATTTGTTATAACAAAAATGGGACTGGTTATGGGTTATTTCTTTTTCTGAGCTTCTACCCTAATGTAAGTTTCCTGAAAGGACATAGTTTCTGACTTTTTGGGGTGTATTTATGAATCTGAACTTGCAGTTCTTTTAATATCCTGTAATTCACGTATGAAACTAAATTTTGGCCTACCAGTTGTAAAATATGTATTTACTATGTATGATACTAATGGTAAAAGCATATGAGAATCCAAAGGGATAAAATGGTCATGTAAAGAAAAATTTTCCAAGTATAATTTTTTTTTCTCTAGATGATCTGGAGCCCAACAGCCTGGCAGTTATTCCTGGGATGGGCATACCTGAACAATTGAAAATAGCCATGGAGCAGGAGCAGATGGGTAAGTAACAGCTGTGGGGAAGCATTCTCCTGAGCAATCCAGATACTGTGTGACTTTTTTCATTCTTTGCATATTATTTGGCAGTACAGATGCTCTTTCCTAAAGTTCTATGTTGTTCATATTTGCAATGTAAAGAAGGATGAGCTGAAAACCTCTGTGAAAAAAATAAAAGAATCTTTCTGTAAGCCTGCATTGCTCTGACTGTTTGTTTCCCTGGTGCCAAAGGGAAAGATGAGTCCAATGACATTGAAATGACAATCCCAGGACTGGATTGGGGAATGGAGGAAGTAATGCAAAAGGACCAAAAGAAAGTGCCACAGAAAAAAGTTCCCTATGCAAAACCAATACCAGCACAGTTTCAGCAGGTAAGTACATG
Source organism: Daphoenositta chrysoptera (assembly GCA_013397915.1). Lineage (NCBI taxonomy): Eukaryota > Metazoa > Chordata > Aves > Passeriformes > Daphoenositta > Daphoenositta chrysoptera. The sequence goes on along the minus strand of VZRO01006404.1, from coordinate 33,914 downwards.
GTACACAGTGAACAGAACAACCTGTTATTTTCCCAACTTCAAAAAGTGTGTGTCTTTTGAAATGTTCTGCATTTTCAGTATCAGCTCTTCTGTATCAACACCCTGTGCAATTTACCACAGTAGCTAGTTTAATTACTATTTAAACATAAAATATTTTCTTAAATACCTTCTATCTTGTATCTGTACCTGGGAAGAAGTTATAAGATATGGAAGTTTTATTCAGCATTGTTTTTACTTTCAAGTATCCATACTACAAAATGTTTCAGCATATCTTTTCTCATTGCAGCAATGTGTTGCACATGTGTTGTTCTATAGAATTAATCTTCTTTCCTAATCTTTATAGGCATGGATGCAAAATAAAGTTCCTTTGCCTCCCCCACCTGAGCCATTGAATGATAGAAAGGAGGATGTTAAGCTAGAGGAGAAAAAGAAATCACAGGCAGAGATTGAGCAGGAAATGGCAGCACTTCAGTACACAAATCCACAACTCTTGGAGGTATATATGGAAACACAGTTATTATCAAGTTTACTTTAGTCCTTTCTGTGATAGATTTGGACTTCAGCACTAAAGTGAGCAGCTTCCTGTGGCACTTTCACCTGTCTAGCTGTTTTCACCTTTTTACAAAAAGATGTCTAGTTGAACAGGATGTTGCACTTAGTGCGTGATGGTGTGAAACCCTCAGTGAGGCCCCCACATCTCTGTTTACCAGTACTGATCTGTGGGTCTCTTCAGTTAGTAATTTCTGTTAATTACAAGGAAAACATTCTTAAACTCCTGTGAAATGGGATGACTGCTTCTGATTTTTAGGTGTAACATACTTCTGTGCTTAGTTGATTTTCTGGGTCTCTTTTTTGGACAGCAATTGAAGATTGAGAGACTTGCACAAAAGCAAGCTGAGCAAGTGCAGCCACCACCCCCAGGAGGATCTCTCCATGGACCTCAGCCTTTCCCAGGGCAAGGCCCAATGTCACAGATGCCTCAAGGGTTTCAGCAGCCCCTTCCACCTCAGCAGATGCCAATGAATATGCCTCAGATGGGACCTCCTGGTCCACAAGGACAGTTCAGACCTCCGGGACCCCAAGGACAAATGGGACCTCAAGGTCCATTACACCAAGGAGCTGGAGGTCCACAAGGGTTCATGGGACCACAAGGACCTCCAGGCCCCCAAGGGCCTCCACAAGGAATGCCACGGCCTCAGGATTTACATGGACATCAAGGAATGCAGAGACATCCGGGCCCTCATGGGCCAATGGGGCCCCCAGGTCCACAGGGTAATGCTGGCCCACAGGGACACTTGGGACCGCAGGGCCTGCCTGGGTCTCAGACTCATTTAGGACCACAGGGCCCGCCTGGCCCACAAGGTCACTTGGGTCCTCAGGGTCCCCCTGGAGGTCAAGGAATGCAGGGGCCACCTGGTCCACGAGGAATGCAAGGACCTCTTCCTCACGGCATGCAAGGAGCTCCGGGATCTCAAGGGATGCAGGGCCCAATATCTCAAGGGCCTTTGATGGGACTTAATCCAAGAGGGATGCAGGGTCCACCAGGACCCAGAGATAACCAGGGACCTAATCCACAAGGGATGATGATGGGTCATCCACAAGAAATGAGAGGTCCTCATATGCAAAGTGGTTTACTAGGACATGGCCCCCAGGAGATGCGGGGCCTTCAGGGACCCCCGCCTCAAGGTACAATGCTGGGACCGCCACAAGAAATGCGTGGGCCACCTGGTCCACAGGGCCAGCAGGGACCTCCACAAGGCTCTTTGGTGGGGCCCCAAGGAAACATGCAAGGACCTCAGGGACAGCCGAACCCTTCGAGGGGACCGCACCCTTCCCAGGGCCCTCTGCCCTTCCAGCAGCAGAAAACGCCTCTGTTGGGTGACGGGCCTCGTCCCCCATTCAATCAGGTACGTGGTGTCCTTTGTAACAAGGGGAGTTTTAAGAATGTGGCAATGATAACTGTCATGCAGTAGGAATGCACAGCAGGAGCTGAGAGAATGGAGGTTGGGTATTTCTTGCAGGACTAAGGCCTCAGGAAAACCAAAGTGATAATAAAAAGGGTTATGTAGCTTGGAAACAGCAAAGGTGTCCCTGCCCGTGGCAGGGGGATTGGAAACAGGTGATCTTTAAGGTCACTTCCAACCCAAACTATTCATGATTCTATGGCAGGTAACTGGAAAAGGCGTTATTGGGAATACCAGTACAGAAACCAGTCTGCTATGAAAAGATGTAACCTTAAGAGAAAATTTTTTTTTGAATTTTTTTTTTTTTTTTTAATTTAAAGACACTGAACTTTCTTAAGTGGGGTATTTCCTGGGGAGCAGACCAGCACTAACAGCACTAATAAAAGTTGTATTTAAAGAAACAGAACATAAGAAAAGTCATATGTATTAATTAAAGCAAGGTGTTGCCAACTCTCAGTTGTCCAGAGTAGTTAATGCGAACCATGGGATGAATTTACCATAGATGCTGACACACCTGGAATCAGCATAGGTCTGGTTGCACTTAACAATTCACTCTAAGAGCAGAGGAGTACAGAGCGACACAGCTCTCGTGTTTCCTGCCTCTAGCCACCTCTGCTTCCCAGAGCACCAGTTCAGAGACAGCACTGTCCAGTGTTAACTCCTCAGGGAGCTTTTTACCGAAGAGCAGGAGAGTGAGCACAGGTCTGGGATGGGTTTGTGTAGGACTAGCCCAGGTCTAGGGGGGTGAGCACTGAGCTGGAAGTGCTGAGCAGGGCTGGATGTGTGCTGACAGCAGGGAGCTGGCCCCATGCCCTGCTTGGTTCCACAGACAGAGACACACTGCTTGGTTCCACAGGAGTAAGTCAGGCTTTGGGAAGTCTGGTTTGGCATCAGCTGCAGCCTGGTCTACCCATTCCATTTTCTGCTCTGCTACAGATCACACGGAGCTCTCTGTGGTTATTGCCTCTCATAAGCTCCTAGCTGGATAGCACCAGTTCTGTACTTTGTCTCAATTGTCTTCAGTTACTAGGTGAATTTTGAAAGGGAAGTTTGGGAAAAAAAATCTACTTAATTAAAAAAAAAAAAGTGTGGTGTTTTTTAACCAGAATTGTGTCTTTTAGACCTGCACTCAATAGTTCCAGTCAAAGCTTTAGACACGTAGAGTACTTAGTGTGTAGTCCAGTACCAATCACAATGAGGAACTGAATATTCAAATGAGCTTTAGCTCAGGGATTCCTTTTCAGATTGAAGCAGAGTAGCCTACAAGTTGTGGGTTTATTTGAATATTTTTCCCTTACAAATCAATAATTCAGTAATTCCCTCTGGAAGGCTGTTAATGTGCCACTGTTGCTGAGATTTCAAAAGTATCCAAGTTACACAAATGAGTGTTGGTCCCCCAACTATGTAACTTAAACCAGCAGAATTGTTTCTTGCTGCTGTCCTAGGGAGACTCATTTTTCTTTGAGAATAATTACCATGTTTGTGGAGGGCTGTCCTTGTCTGCCCTTGCCACTGGCACTGTTTGGAATTCAGTAGGGTGCTTTTGGCAGGTGGCTGGTTATTTTCGATGAATACTGCTATCTTAAAGTCTTTTACAGATACTAAAAAATGACATAGCGAGGTGTTTTAGACCATTCTTCCTTCCTTGTGCACCTTTAGTATGGTAATGGCTTTTAAAAATTAATGTATTTTAAAATTCATAATGTCAGGTTGTGCTCCATTTTGCTTCTTTGTAATATGAATATAGCAGTAGTTCCTGTTTAAAAAGGCCCCACCTGTGATTTTTTTTTTTTAAACAATAGGCTTTAGTTTGTTTTGTGTTCTGAATTTGGCTTTTTTCTTCTGTAAACTTGTTCAAATCACTTGTCTTCAGTAGCAGAAGTGTGTGAATATCTGCTTTATCAAGGGCTTGCGACATTTATACAGAACATTTATAGATAATTGTAAGGGTTAATCTCCGTATAAGATATCACTGTTACCTGCACTGGCTGTACACTGGAAGCAGAGGTTTGCTGGGATACACAAGGCCGTTTTCAGCATTTAGTAAAGTACCTCTTTCTGAGCTCTGTATATTTTCCAGTTTCAAGCCCAGTTTGAGGCCTGGAATGAATTTAGAAACAAAAATCATATGAAAATGCAGAGTTAGGCTCTGTGTTCCCAGCTTGGCAGATCATGGTTTGTTTGTAATAATGGTTTCTGCTAAGGAGAGTTATTTACTGAGTGCTTTGGTTAAACAGTTCCATAAATGGAAGAAGTTTCGTAAAATTTAAGTAAGCATCTGCTAAATATATAGGGAATCCTGGAACTCCAACAAGGTTTTGGTCAGGAACAGCAGAATCACTGTGGTAGCTGGCTCTTACCTAGTCAGAGGATGGATTTGTTCTGGACTTAAGTCAACATTCCATCATTAGGAAAGTATTTTTGGGGATTTTTGGGAATTTTTTATTGGGCATTAAGACAGATCTTTTATTTTGCTTATTTTTCCAACATTCTTAAAAATTACTCAGTGCAAATACGATGTTTGTGGTATATATTTGTGAGCTTTTTTGTGTTAATCACCTACATTGCAGTTGAATATAAGTTTTTAATTTAAAACAATATTTCCAGATATGATGGGAAAAATGTACAAATAAACTTCCTGCTTCTCTGCAACCAGAATAAAAAAGGTAGTGTTTCTCCAAAATAAATTTAGAGCATTAAAATTATTTAACTTTGATTCATGGAGAAGTTAAGCAGTGTAATTATGACTCAGTGGTGTGCTGGGGTACAGGTCTGTAAGTATTTCCAGACTGCTGCAGTCTGAAGAGTGTTAACAAGTCAGTGTGAAGGCCAAGTCTAAATCTTGGACACTGGACATGTCTAGGAAAAAATTACATTTTTAGGGGTTTCTAGTAAGGGTTTGGGAGGACTGGTTTTTTGGTCATGTCAGCATAAGAAGGTTTTGTATAGCAGTCCTGCAGGTTTCAGCTCTGTCTGGTTCATTTTTTTATTGTTGGATTTCATAGCTACAGTATAAATTCTGCACATGCCCCTTTTCAGTTCCAGTCAAGCACAAACCCCAAATGATGACTTTCTGTCAGGCCTGTGCTGTTTAAAGGCAGAATCAGACCATCGTCTGAACACAGTTCTCCAACCAGTGTCACCACAGCAGGTCCAGTGTCAATTTGGTACCTGTAGAAATCTTTCATGAGTCTGTGACAGCAGCTGAATTTGAAGAGCATTATTTTATCCTTTAAAATTCACAAAAAATCGAGGAAAAAATACCAAAATATATATAAATACTTTATTTTTTTCCTTGGGATGACATGAAGTACACAAACCTCTGCCCACTGTACTGCTTCTGCTTCAGGAAGGAGGCGACTGTGGCTCGTGCCTTTAGCCCTATCAGTGCTGAAAACTCCCTTGTTTCTTGGTGCTTAGCGGGGACTTAGCACATTTTTTTAATCCTGAAATGAATAAAAATGAACTTTGCCATGATGTTAGAAATGAAACTCATGCATTTCCATGTTAACAACTTAAAGGTTTAGAGAAGAGGTTCTCTAATGGCCCTGTTGTTGTCCCCCCATCCCAACATTCTTGATACTTATTTTTGTATCTATAGTTTCTCTTTTTTGTTCACTGTCAAATGAAGTCTTTGGTCTGTGAAGCTCTTTAACTGCCTATAAATCAGTACGTGATACTTTTCAAACAAATTTACACATTTTCCTTATCTAGAGGAATAGAATATTTGTATTGAATTCTCAATAAATTCATTACATTCTTATAAAATATTCTTACTCAGGAAGAATATGAGCTTTATCATCTTTAGTTGTGACAGGTAAAATGTGACTACTTGAAGTGCTGTTTCCTGTAAAATGGTGTGTTTCTCAGTGACTGAAGCATTACTGATGTGAATGTCTGAAAACTGAGGCTGAAACCACTGGAACATGAGCTGTTTCTCTTGTACAACTTGTGCAGATGCAGACTTTATGGAAAGAAAACTGTTTTGTACTCTTATAAAAAAATTAATTACTCGCACATGGCAATTCACGTGGTTTTTCTTCTTACATGCTCACAGGATGGACAAAACCCAGGTCCTCCTCCACTCATACCAGGCCTGGGGCAGCAAGGAGGACAAGGTCGTCTGGGCCCTCACAACCAAGGACCTGGTCTTAATAAAGGTAATTAAATATATTGTCTGTTCTCCTGTGAGTCAGTCTCCTCAAAGAGGGGCTGTCCCAGTGCAGTGCACCCAGAGAGAAATGGCTGGAGCACAATGCAGGACAGAAAACAGCAGATTCCATAGACGTGGGCAAGAATATAAAGGAAAAATTTTCCCAGAAATATTGTTTAATGTGAAATGTATCCCATATGCTTTCTAGAACTGTATGAACTGGAGCATCCTGAAGCGATTTAGAGCATGTTACAGAAACCTGCTGTGATTTCTTGTGCCCTCCAGGTGATGCCCGTGGCCCACCGAACCATCACCTGGGCCCGCTGGCAGACAGACGGCACGAGCAGAACAGCAGCGGCCCCGAGCACGGCCCAGAGAGGGGCCTGTTCCGTGGGGGGCAGGACTGGAGTGATGGCAGGGACAGCAGGGGCATGCCAGACAGACGGGGACCTCACCCCGACTTCCACGATGACTTTGATCGACCCGATGACTTCCGTGATGATTTCCACCCGGATAAGAGATTTGGCCATCGGTTACGAGAATTCGAGGGGAGAGGAGGCCCACCACTGCAAGATGAGAAATGGAGACGAGGTGGCCCCGGGCCTCCCTTTCCTCCTGATCACAGGGAATTTGAAGGAGGTGGTTCAAATCGGGGGCCTCCCGGTGCTTGGGAAGGACGGAGACCTTCAGATGACAGATATCCACGGGATCCTGAGGACGCACGCTTCCGAGGGAGGCGAGATGAGAGGTAAGAATACATCTATTTCTCTTTCTTGGGTTAAAGGGTAAATGGAGGGAACTCTTTTATTCCTGGTTTCCTTTTCATTAAGGAGTCTATCTGTTTCAGATTTATAAACTGGAAACCAATAAGGAAATGAAAACTCTAATATACCTGAGTATAGAGTCCATAAAAATCATTCAGTAATAGAAGAAAACTTGAAAAATGGTCATTGTACACAGCAGCTTCCGTGTCTTTAAACAGTAAGTAAAGAGAAGGGGGAAAGTTTGTAGAGAAGATCCAGTGACACAGGATGAAGACCTTGAGACCATTTTGATGAAAATTGAGAGGAGACTTAAAGGTTAAAGTGACAAACTTTTGAACACTAGAAGTGGATTTTGAGATTCTGTCTCCAGTCATAAACTACAGCATGACTGTAGAGGCTGTAGGATGAGATGCAATGCCCTTGTAAGGAGCAGGAACAGTGATCTGACTGCCAGATAGAAGGGACAGAGTTACAGCATCTGTTGGACTGTTGAGACTATTTTTTCATGTGTTTGCTTGTAGGAATTTTATTTCTCTTTCTAATTTAATGCCAAGTGAAGAACTCAAAAATAATCTGATTTACAGCAATGTCCTTGTCATTGCTCACAATCTCCAAATAAATCACAAAGGGATAAATTTGCTTTTAATTACCAATGTAAATATGGAGGAATTAATGCTGTCTCTGAGATTAACTGTCAGCAAAATTGCTCCAGATTTATGCTAGTTTAATTAAGTGAAATTTGGCCTCCAAGGTCTAAGCCTCTCACTGACCACCAACTCTCTATGTATAAGAACATGTGCTTGTACAAATATGCTGTGGTCTCCACATAATGTGAATTTTGTGTGTTTAGTTGCCTTTTTAATCATTTTCTTACATTCCTTTTACTTTGCATCTATACAGCTCTTCTTTTAGCTATTTTCTACCTAGCTCTGTAAGATGTAACTTCCTTTTGTGTGAAGAGTATGAAAAGAAATGAACAGTAACTAAAAGAAGGTAACAACTAAAGCCATTCTTAAAAAGTAAAGCCAGAGAGAATCCAGCTGGATGGTCCAGTGGTCCAATGGTCTGCATCACAGAACTCTAAAAGCAGTTTAGCAGACAAGACTTTTAGAAGCTTAGTAGAGATTTTCAGATCTTATATTGAAAATGCTTAGGGACTGGAAAATATTTTATTATGGTCCTGATTTTTAAAAAGTTTCAGGAAGGGAAAGAAGAACCTTGTGACCTGTAAATCTGACTTTTGAACTAAGAGTATTCTATTTATCAGAGTACAAGTGTTTGCCCAGACAGTTTGAAATGAAATTGCACACGGCTCTAAAAGGCTCATTGTGCTTGTGAATTTGATGATTTTCTTGGAATGAAGGTGAACTAGGTGCCATTTACTGCAGATGCTGTGGTGGACTTAATCCCAACCACTCGTTTAGCTGACTTGGTTTGAAATTGAGATTGTAACTGGTTTGATCAAGCATGAGAGGCAAATGTGTGTATGTATGTTTCTCTCTAATTTCCCATCCTTTTCATCCCTGTCCTGTTCTTACTCTACCTGTGCATATCAACATGATGCTTCTACTGCAGAGACCTGCCTCTTCCTGCCTGCTAATCTGCACAGTGTGTAGTTGTGTACATTAAGGTCCTAGGCCTCGGGGAAGAAGATGTGAGAGCAGTCAAACAGGAACTGAACCCGATGCAAGGCAGGGTTTTATGTGAGACTGATATGAAAAGGCAAATAAGGGTATCCATAACACAATATTAGGAGTTGTGGCTATGTCAGGCATAGGGTATCATAGATTTCAAAACTCAGCTGTGTCTGTAAGTTGCCTGGAAGAAATAGAAAAGGCCCTGTTGCTGCAGCCCCAGGGCCTTGTGTTGAAAATCTTGGTAATTTCCAAGCTGAGTCCAATCACACCATATCAGTATTAAAGTGGGAGGCCCTCTGAGAAACCTCTAGAGGACTGTGCTGTTTCAAGGCTAAACAATATTGCTCTGTGATTATTTGAACCATTTGTACCTGAAACTGTTGAGTTTGTTTTCCCAAACCATCCAGGTTAATGTAAATGGTTCATGGTCCATACACAGCACTCCTCCATCCACTGTTGTACCTGTACAGGCACAGCAGCCTCCTCTCTGTATTGTGTTTGTTTTCTGGGAGGTGGAGACAGACCTATTGTTTTTTATTAAAAACAATGTAAAAGTTTAAAAACATTGTATTGTGTTATGACTACTGTTAAAATATTTAAATTTGTAATTAAAAGGTTAATGTTGTTAAAATTCTAAATAAAAGTATCTAAAGTTTTGCTTGTAATAGGATGCACTGTGTCGTTAATGAGCTGGGGAAGGGGATGCTGCACACAGCCAACACCGTGGGAATACTGCGGTGTTCCCAGTCTGGCCAGCGTGGAACTGGGAACAGTGGGGAGGCGGGAGGCACCTGTGACCGGGCCAGGAGAGCTGCACGCTGTGTGCTGTCACCGAGGGCGGGCAGAGTAGCGTGGGGTGGCACGGTGGGGACTCGGCACCGTGTGCCCGCACCTCCCGAGCACCTCAGCTGGGCTGTGAGCGAGACGAGCGTCCTTTGGAGCGCGGGCCTCGCAGCAGGGCTGTGCCTTGCAAACGCCCCAGGAGCTTCAGCTGCTTATGGCAGGAACAAAATCTCTAGTTACTCACACAGCCAGCTGCAGGCTCACCTACATGGCACTGACAGCTCAGGGAGAGCCATTCTCCTCTCTGAAGAGCTGTCCGAGTCCCCCAGTGCGGCGCTGGAGGAGCTGTACTCGGTTAAGATGCAGTGCAGAACCCAATCATACCAAATTCCTGGAGGTGCCATTGGTACTTACTAGACGGCAATTATCAACTTCAGTGTCATAATTACATTTTGCAACACAAAATTCATTACTGCAGTTGGAGAAACTGCTCTTCAGGTTGCAGAATGCCACTCTGCACTGTTCAGCCATCACTGTGCCTACGGATCCAAGGGCAGTGTAGATGTATTTGCTAAAATTGTAAACTTTGAAGAATGGAATGAAAAGGAGAATTGTCTGGCAAAAGAATCATAGAATTAATAGGAATGAGATCCTGTAATGTTTTGTTATAGCCATGACTCTCATTGGTTCTGTGTTTTCAGTTTGTTTTATCCCAGAAATGGAAAGGAAAAAGGGAAGGGGAGTGTAAGACCATCAGATTTAAGGGGAATTCACTTATACTTTTCCTTGCCTTACCTCACCTTATATCTATCATCACTCATCGATTGTTTTTCCCACCTTTTCATTAAATGAATGCAGTATGTTTAACAATCTTTTTCTTGTATGAAAAGCCAACATGATCAGTAGAAGGAAATATGAAAGGAAGATTACAAAGCTTACTATCAAAGTGCTCAAAGGCAGAAATGAGCACTTTCCTACCTACAAATCCTGTTCTAGTAACTATGTGGTGCAGCATTAAGTGAAACAGTTTGGAAATTGGTTGATAATTAAACTGAAACTGACTCAATTATGCCTAAAAACCACATTTGTATCATGTTCTTTCTTGTAGCTTCCGAAGAGGAGGACCCTCGAGACATGAGGGCCGGGGACCCAGGGGCAGAGATGGCTTTCCTGGCCCTGAAGATTTTGGGCCAGATGATGCTTTTGACTCTCCAGATGAAAACTCCAGAGGAAGGGACCATGGTGCTCGGGGACGAGGTCGAGGTGCTCTAAGAGGTGAGGGGAACGTTCTTCCACACGGAAATACAAGGATGAGGAAGGAAAGGCATTTCTTGGGCAGATGACATTATTTTCATGGATACAATGTCTCTTCTCACTCCTGTCCCCTGCTTCTCAGGAGCTCGGAAGGGTTTGCTTCCTACTCCAGATGAATTTCCACGCTTCGAAGGAGGGCGGAAACCAGAATCCTGGGATGGAAACAGAGAACCAGGTAAAAAATTTGGTGAGGTTTGTACACTTCTACAATATACTCACTTACAAAAATATTTTAAAAATCATGTCTTTTTCCTGTACCTCATATATTTGTTACCAGTATTTTACCATGAGAAAAGCCAAATGCAGTTCTTTGGTCTTTTAAATTTAGAAAAAAATAACTATACAGAATTTAACTGACTAAATACAGCTGTCTTACTGAACAAAAGTGATTGTGGCTTCAAAGCCTTGATTTTCAGTTGCGTTCTTGTACAGTCCAGAACTGCCTGGGCAGTTGTCACCTCTGGATGACTGAATCACATTTCATGGGTTTTTCTTTAAGATGTGTATTAATGCCAACAGTAATCTTCTCTTGGTTGATATATTTTCAGCTGTAATGTCTGACAGCTTGTATTTGCATTTGTGTTACTACCCCATATGGGGCAAGACAGAGCTGTAGAATGTCATGGAAAAAAAGCACAAATGACACATGAATAAATAAAGATGTGATTGTCTCTAAAATGTATGAAAGTATTTTATACTGAAAAGAACACTTTACATCTGCCACACTTTTTCCCATCATCTTTAAAATCTGTTCTACCTTCAGCTTTTTTACTAAAAAATAGGACAGAGGAGAAGCTTTACATAATTCTGACTTCAAATTGTGTGCCAAACAGTGTGGGCAGTTTGTAAATTTATGTGGCTGCCTCCAAAAATGATGAATAATGATCCAATGAACATTACTTATCCTGTGTTTCTGTGCACAGGTCCTCGTCCAGATCACCCTCCTCACGACGGGCACTCCCCAGCCAACAGAGAACGTTCTTCTTCACTCCAGGGCATGGACATGGCCTCACTGCCACCACGGAAACGTCCCTGGCACGATGGACCAGGAACCTCTGACCACAGAGACATGGATGCTCCAGGTGGACCTCCAGAGGAGAGGGGCAAAGGTAAAAAAGCCCCTTTGATTGAAACCCTTAAATAACACTGCTATGTGTTTTCAGCATTACATTTATCCAGAACTTCTCTGTTCAGAAGGAATAAAGCTAAGCTGGTAAATATCTGATTTTACCTGCTGGAAAGTTAAAGACCAGTCTTACAGGAACATAAGAACAGAGGGATTTTCGAACATCAAGTCCAAATCTTTTCTCCAGTGTAACAGAATCCCCTTCTTCATTGCCCTGTTCAAAAGCAGTTAGTTTTTTGTTCCCTTTTACTCCAGCTAGAAAACTCATTAAGAGCATTTTTTTTCTCAATTTTAGAATAGTTACTTGTTAATATTCATGCTTGTGAAGTTATCCTTTAACTCAAATAGAAGAATATTGAGGCTGTATTGATATGTCCCTGAAGTGTTCTCTAAACCTATGAAGATCTGTAGTTCAGGGACTTACTAAAATATTATTTTTATATTTAATGGCTTTTTAGTTACCTTTTGTGTACTTTGCTAATTGCTTTAAGACTCATATAAACTTTTGATATACACAACATCCATGGACAGACCTCTAAAATTTAACTGCAGTTGACTATGCTTTAAAAAAAAAAGGAGGGAAGATGTTTCTTGATTTATGCTTATCATTCACTAATTTAATTTGATGCCTTGTGTTGTAGTTAAGCTGAATGTTGGTTCCTGTTATTTCTGGATGCCACCTCTGATTGCACTGAACTCCACCACTTCCAGCCTGAACCAGCTCTTCTCCAAGTCCAGAGCTCTGATTTGTTTATTCTTTCTAGAAGTTGTTCTGTATCTTTCAATATCCTTGTTGCTCTGTATGTGCTATTTTGAGTTTTAAATTATCCTTTCCTAAATTAAATGAGGTCACTAGGAATCGCACACACTATTTAAGATGTGGTATAACGATGGATTTCTACAGTTCTCTTGGATTTGTTCTTTCTCCATTCTTTCCTAACAGTTCCTGGTGTTACAGTTTCCTCTAGGTGGTCACAGGCTACTGTAACCCACAAAACACATTCTTTTGGAGTCAGTAGCTGGTTCAGAGCCTTTTGCTGTGTATGGCAGTTCCACTGTCCTATTAGTGTCACACCAGTTCTTGATCCTGTTTCTTACAAATCTCAGGACTTCTGTTCTCTTTTGTAAATATTGTCTTTCTTTAATGCCCTCACATTGACTATCCACTGTCAGGTAGTGATCAGTGACAAAGGTCCTTCTCATTTGCCTCCAGATGCTGAGCTGGCAGCCTGCAGCTGAATTTGTTGCAGTTAGAGTGCACAGCTTTGTCTCTGACACCACTGAATCCCATCCTGCTTCTCTTACCATTGTCCTGAAGCTCATTCAGTTTTAACTCCATGTCACTCCTCCTCTGCATGGACTCTATTCCCAGTGTAGCATTAACAGCAGGTTTTATCATTCCTTCACTGATGTTTTGAATAGAACTCTGCTGATAAACTTCTCTACCAGTATTTTTCCTTCCATATCCACATGCTGTATTTCTCAATTTAGCAAGCATCTATCAAATCTGTAAGGATTCCTTCTCCAGCTTCAGTAATGATTGTGATAATTCTATCAGATTTTTTATTGAAGACAAAACAATTGTTGTCCAGGCACAAGAAGTGTGGTAATTAACTCATAATGTGCTGAAGGAAGTTTAGAATGATGGCAGAAAGCCTGATAAACCATAAACGATACTTTTTCATGTGTGGGCTATGTCACCTTTAGTTGTATTGGTGAAGTCATTTGAAGATTAAAACTTTGAGTGTTTCTGTGAAACAATCTGGTGACTGTTTTACATTGAACCAGCCAGAGTCAACAAAAATTACTCTTGCTAAAGTGCAGCAAAAATATCTGAATTTAGCTGTAGTATGTGTCCATAAAACAAGGTTACCACTGATTTTGTTTTTTCAAAATACTGCTGCTTATTTTAGGCTAATGAATTGGGTTGGGGATTTTTAATGTTTACTTACATATTGAAACCAAAAAGATGTGAGAATTAGAAAATTCTATTTCTGGCAGTAAGGGCTTGAGTAGTTTTTGTTTCTGATTAGTAGTAAAATAAACCATTTTTCCAATATTTTTAGCAAAAAATGGAACAAAACAGTAATGTTACTCATGATCTTCACCATCGGCCTCAACAGTCTCAATTTGTCAACAGTGCAATGTTTTTGTTTAGGATTTTAAAAAAAGTATTTTGCAATAAAAACATAAGAGAGAACCCCAGAATAGTGTTGAAGCACAAGAACTGGCAGTTTGGAGGACAAGCTATCACTATTCTGACTTCATTCCAGTGACTGCTGACGGTACCAAATATAAGTTCCCTTAATTTTCAAGGAATTGCTTGATTGTTGTCTATCTACTGAACTGTAATGGAGACACTAAATCTGTATAAGAAAATTGTATTGAGGGAGGAGGCATAAAATAGCAGGTCTCAGCTACAGCAGCTTTGTGAATGGTGACACCACAGTAGAACCAGCTCAATCCACGGCATGTCTGAGAGGGGACACGGCTTAGACTTACACCAGTAACTGGCTGTGCTTCCTTTGTAGGACGAGGAAATTCAGGACCTTCACAGAGAGCACCAAAATCTGGGAGGTCCAGTTCTCTAGATGGAGACCACCACGATGGGTTCCACAGGGATGAAGGCTTTGGTGGAGGCCCTGGGGGAGTCAATAACCCTTCTCGAGGAGGAAGGAGCAGCAGTAATTGGGGAAGAGGAAATAACATGAACTCTGGCCAGTCTCGGAGAGGAGGATCTCGGGGTGGAAGAGGCCGATAGAAGAGGCTTTAACTGGGTCATGCCCAGTCCTTGTGGGACAATATTTAAATAGACTGCTACTCTGGACTCAGTCACCTGCAACGCCACGAACCTGGATTCTTAACTGGGATAACTGAATGTGCATTAGTTCCTAACAAGGGTCTTTCTTTTCCTAAATCAGTCCTTTGCCTCTAGCTGCAGTACTGTAGCTAGCTTTGTTTTGTTCTTTCCACTCCCATTTCCCTCACTTTCTTGTTTTGTTGAGAGCTGGAATTTCTTTTTAAGTATTGTGGAACATGGAGCATCTCCACAGATTTCAGTTCACCTCCAGACAGAAACTTGTTTCTATATGTACAGTTTGTCAAAGAGTTACGTTGGTTTTGTATGAATACAGAATGTAATTTGCGCAAAAATTAACAAAAAATCAACAGTGTGTGATTCTTTACTCACCTATTACTATAGAGGGTTGTATTTAGGCAAACTTGTGTTTCAGATGGAACAACAGTACTACCTCCTGAAATCTCAGCCATTTAAAATACTGAGAGCTGATTCCTAGTTTTTTGGTTTATCATGTATAGAGCAGTTTCATTTTCACCTTTAGCCACAGCTGTCTACAGATTACAATGGTGCTGACATTAAAATTCCAAAATGCAGGCAATCACCACTGCTTGCCAGTCTGCCATCCTGAAACAGAAAAAGTGGAACAGCATTTAGAACAAGTTGTCAAAGACATAGTGTGAGTTACAAGACAGACATCACAGCAAATACTGTTCTACACTTCACCTAGGCGAGTCACAGATTTTTGTTCAAAACAGCATCTGTTTATAGAAATTGAGAAAGAAAGTTTAGCAGCTTGATTGGTATGTTTTACACCAGCTGTGTGACACACTGTTTAAAACTATGGGTATTCAGCAGAGTCTGGTGCATTAGTTGCTGAAGTGCAATTCATCACTTCCATAATAACGTTTTTTTAAGTGTCTTTTTCTTTAGGATATTGTTACCTGGTTTTACTAAAGGAGGGAAATGAGGAGGAGGGGTTATTCCCATTTCCCACATTTCATAATAAAGCTGCTTACGAACCATGAGTTTGTTTTCCCCATAAATCATTCATATTAATCACCTCCAAGCCACCATGTTATCAAAAGGCTCCTTTAATACCTAAAGCCTCAGGGAAAATGTTATCACGTAAGTACCTATTCTACAGATACCTCTCAGGAAGGTCCCATATTAAAGCAGAGCACATAATGTATAATGAAAAATGACTACCAGGCTTCCCTCTCTCCTGCCTTGAATTTCAGGTTATAATCAGGATGAGACTGTGTAGTTCTAGAGGCTCCTGCAACCCAGTAACACGTGGCAGCTGTTCTCACACAGTCAGGTTTACCAAAGACTGGCTCAAAGACTGGGTCAAGTCCTGATGTCCCATCTTACTTAAAGACATCAAAGCACAGATGCTTAACTGTTGTTCCCTTGGTTCAGTCAGTCACAAGTACAGTTTGCTACTTAGTTTTTAATTTGTGGTGTATAAAATGACATTTGAAAATTGTAACTGATAGTGAACCTATAAAATCCTTGCCATGGGGCTCAGGAGAGACAGAATGGTATTCAAGGAATTAACTGGAAACAGCTGAAATGCATCTGATATGACACACTTTCTCCCTTGAGAAAAAAATGCTTTTTAGCTCTATCTGAAAGGCTTTGGGTGTATGTCTGGGAGTTAGGATTTGTCCTGAAGTTTTCATGAGAAATAGGAATGAATTAATCATTGGAAAAGAGGAAAGCTTGCCCTCCCTTTTTTTTTAGCAAGCCCTATGTATAAGGGGCTAAAAGAGGTCTAATACTTAGAATATATGAGTTAGAGGATGAGCTTTAGGCTTTAATTAAACCACAGTCCTCTACCAAAACAAGTTAGAGTGTACCTAACAAGAGGAAACCCAGCCTTATCTAGACAAGTTGTATTTCCTCTGATGACTGGTTAATTCCTTAAACTATTATGGTACTTGGTGTTAAATAATATTCTTCAAGGGGCAGCTTTTTAAATGGAGTTGTGAAGTATTTCACAACTATATGCTCATAAAGTCCTAAGAAAATGTGACAATTAGATAGATTTTTCTACAAAATCTTAGAAGGTAACAGCATAGCAGAAGAGACAGAAGCAGCTTCCCAGTCTGTGATACCATGATACCCACTATTGCTGGCAAATGGGCACAATTACTTAATGGGAATATACTTCTGTATTCCTCAGGTCGTCTTTCACCAGTGCTGCATGCAGACTCTCATGCTCTACCTTTCAGATTAGAGGTTGTCTCAGATATAATTTTATTATGCTGCTAGGAATAAAATTAATTTTAAATGCTTTAAATACTGTAACTTAGAAACTGTAAAAACAAAAGAGCTAATTTAATGCTATTCTAATAGCACTGACCTATATTATTAATGGGAAAAAAGTGACCATTAGTGAAATGTCTATACTGACAACTGGACACAAATAGTTTTATTAAAGCAATCTATGTACATTTAAGTACCCCCTTTAACAATTTCAGTTTAATTCAGAAAAGTATTTGGTGAATATGTTAAAACTAAATAGTGATAGCAGGTAAGTATTGCAGTGGCTTTATTTTCTCCATGAGAGATGCTCAGTGAGATACTCACTGGGGGCTTTGTGCAGGTGAGGCCCGCTTGTCCCATTTCCTTGCAGCAGTCCAGCACATGGCCCGAACTGAACACCCAGCTCCGTCAGCCTGAATTCAGCACCCTCGTAGGGCAGCTCCGTTTCTGCACTGAAGCAGAGCTCCAGTTACTAGCAAATCTATTTTTGAAGGTCAGGCTGTGACAAGCAACTCCTGCCCAAGTTCAGAGAGCAATATATACACACCAAAGTCAAGTTCTAAGAGCTGAAGCTACCCTTCTAAAGCCCGAGGATTTGGTCCCTTACAGCAGCTGTAAGGCAGCAGTACCTGCGAACACCAATACTCTTAACTAACATCAGCACCTTGCATCCTCTCGTCATCATGCAGGAACACCCCCTCCCCTTATAATTATGGGCAGTGTTTGCGACCCACAGCCCCAGGAAAGTTTGTTTCACTTACTGGATGGTTATTTTAAAGCTGCTTTTTAGAGAGAAATGCAGTTCAGTGGCCACAGTCTTCATATTCACCACTGGTCTGAGGTGAAAGCAAAAACTGTGTGTATTCATAGTGTAGGGGTCAGCACAAAATGAGGTAATACCAGTTAATTTTTGAACGTTCTCCCCCAGACTCGATGGCATTTTGCTAGATCATCTTCGTATTTCAGCATCCGTCAGCCTTGCGCACCTCAGCCACGGTCAAGTCCGTAATTACACCGCAGCGGCTCCGATCCCGCGGTCTGAAGCAGCGGCTGCAGCAGCCACATGGTCCCATCCCGGAGGTAGGAAGCGGGATGCTGCCAGCTCCCCACCCAGAGGTGGAGCGATGCCAAGCCACGGCTGTGGAGCTGGCAGTGCGGAAAGGCAAACCGGGAGCTCGGGGCGGCTCGGCAGGCTGGCACCCGCACACGGCACGTACGGCTCGGAGCCAGCGGCGCCGCTCCGCGCTGCCAGCCGCCGCCGCTGCTCCTCGAGCACTGGCGGGGAAAACCTGACAGGCCCCGGAGGAGGCGACGAGAAGCGGCGTCCCCGTCTCGGAGTCGGCCGGATACAGCGCGAGGCTCTCGGTCCGTGTGCCGGTCCTCCCTCGGTGCGGCCGCAGAGCCGGTCTCACAGGGGCAGTGCCAGTGCCGTGCCTCGGCCGCAGAGCCGGTCTCACAGGGGCAGAGCCAGTGCCGTGCCTCGGCCGCAGAGCCGGTCTCAGAGGGGCAGTGCCAG
>VZRO01006403.1:0-65015 GCA_013397915.1 Daphoenositta chrysoptera | reverse complement strand
ACTAATAACCCCCCTTTTTTTCTTGAGATATTAAATACATCTGCTCAGAACTCATCTTGTGTTCTTGCTAGAAGACAATACACTTGAGAGAGACATGCTGCATTTCCCCATTCCCTACCTCCTCCCTCGTGGCTTTATCTTGAGTTCACATTACAAATAGTTGTCTACCATTATTCAACAATGAAACATTCAGATTTGGCACTTGGGTCTCCTTCGAGATGGCAGGATAAAAATCCACACACCTTTCAAAAATAATAAAAAAGGCTTCTTTATTTAAAATTTATCATTTGAATACTTCCCGTACAAAAGACTTATTTCTAGCTCAAGATCCCACTCTGGAAAGTTTTTCCCCTAGTTTTCTGTTTCCATTCAGCCATAAGAAGGCAGGATTCAAATCCTTCCTTTACCAATTTCTTTTTCATCACTATACAGCAGGAGAGCTCACAGTATAATCCGCATCAGGTTCTCTTCTTGATTCTGCCTTCAACGAGAGACATTTTAAGAAACGTGGAAGAAGGTATGGTTTATACTGCTTCCTGTAATAGAGGTAAAAGGATGTTTGGCAAGAGAGATAATAACCTTGCAAAGGATGATTTCTGCAGGAATAGAGCTAATAATAAGCATTTTAGGTCTGGATCCTCTATTTCATTCTAATATGATTACTAGCAGGGGTATATCACCAAAACTGGTTCAGTATGGAATTGTATTTTTGGAGAGCAGAGCCTAACTTAAAGTTGTAGAAAATCAATGTTTCAGTCAGTTATTTATTGTATTTTGAACCACAGACAGAGCAGGTAAGATGACAATATTACTTCTTGCTTCTTTCACCAAAAGCTGAGACTGCCAGGCAGGACTGATGGGCTCTTTAACTACAGTGGGGTTGGCTCACTTCGGAAAGATCCACACAGGGAACAAATTCAAATCTAAAAAAGGCATGTCTGATTTAAAGTCCAAATGTAGCCCCAAAAGTAGTACATACACAATTATATACATAAAATTTAAAATAAATACATATATAAACGTATACATATAAAAAGATAGTTAAAACAGCCTTACACTCCCCTCTGCTCTTATTTAGCTGTCATCAAAAATACTACAAGAGAACAGCTGGCATTTAGCACTCTGAACAGCTCAACTTTGGACAGCCTGCATTTGTCTTTACTTTGTCAATTATTTAGGAAATTGGATATGAAGAGGCTCTTATTTGTGACTTCCCCCATTGTTATGGGCTAGATAACCTGAATAACAACAGAGCAAAAAGCAGAATGGATTTTTCTGCCCCAACCATCTTGCTCAGATTTGGTTCTCGCTCCTCCTCCCCTTTCAGACAGCCCCGCCCATATCAGAGTTCCTACTTTTTCTTTTGAAGGAGACTTAGGGAAGGGACTGTTTTGGCTGATGTTGGGCAGGCAGGCATGTGATCCATGCAAGTTCTAGAGCCGAAATGCAAGAAAATATTTCTTACCACCAGCAAGACCTGTAACTACACCATTTTTCAGAGAGAGAGTAGCATAACTTTTGGACATGTCCCATATCCGGAATATATTCCACTGCCCTCTGCAGGAGTATCAAAATATGGCTCAGCTACAGCACCAAAACCTCTCTGTAAGCAGACACAGTTGCATTCGAGTCCAGCAGTTGAGGCCCTGACTTCAAGGTAATGCCAGAAAATTTTAGCACTCCAGGGACCTGCAGCCACAGTTGCACTAGGGAGAAGCATGGCTTTTAGTCATTAGTAAGAGTTGCCATTCATAAAATCACTTATTTACCAGGTATCTCAGATAATTTCATGCTGGGTAAGGAAATATCCTCTCTATGGAGCAGGGGTAACTGTAGCACTGGAAAACTGATGGGTTGAGATCAGACTAATAGTCTGCTACCAAAGCTTCTTTTCTAAGTCCCAGGGAGTCACCTTATTCCCTAGTAGGAAAATTTTCCTTTCTTTTTCATCCAATTGGTCACTCTGGTGAGCTTAGTTTATGGTCACTTCATGACTTGAAGCTTCTGCTAACTTCAACAGGAGTTAGGCCAATACAGATCTTATTCAGAATTAATTTCTGAAATGCACCTCAAAGTTAAAATTAAAGTTTTCAAACTAAGACACATGAAAAAAAAAACCATAGCAGTGTCTCTATTCAATGCAACTGGAAGGCTCACAGGGAGCCTTGAAGCATACTTCAGTTGTGCTCTGGCTTGGTTTTGGCATCTTTAGCTTAAAGGATATGTCCCCTTTTCATGCAATAAGGTTGAGTCCAAGTTCTGTACAGCATTTTCTGCTAGCATCAATATTTTAGTTACCTTACTAGAATCTGAAAACAGGGGGGGGAAAATCTAACCTCTCACCTTTTAACTTTTTTTGGAACCTGAAAATGCAGAACTTGCTGATAAATATTAAGAAGTTTTCACTGTCATCACGATAAGTAGGAAACAAAATTTTCACTGAGACTAAAAGTAATGGAAGTAAAGCTCTAATTAATTTCAGGAGAGCACAGATAGTCAAGTCTGAAAATTCTTCTACAGGTTCAAAAGAGAAGAGATTGAAAAAGGCTTTGACTCATCTGTCATTTATGCTGCCCTAATATACACAGGCTACAGAACTTCTTCTGAGAGCAAACTCAGACTAAAGAGGAATTCTCAAAGCTCATTATACGGTACTTGCAAATGAGTTGAAGTGCTAAGTCTTTGATTTCTGGAGTCACCAAACACTGGCTCAAATCCCGACCCCCTAGCACACAGCCTACATAACTAGGACATACACTGAGGAAATCAAGAAGAGGGAGATTTTTTCCTCTTTAAGAGTTTGGGGCAGCAATAGAGCCAATTGCATCTTTAACAACTCTCAGACGTATCTTTTCTCCACTGCAATGGCAAGCATAGTGATGTATCTCATTGCCCCAGAGTTTTCTCTCTCTGGCCCTGGGGTAGTTCCCTCCAGGCTGTAAAGTGTGGGTCTCTCTGTGCAATGGACCCAGAGCCAGCATGGCCTCGGCCTGGGTGTTCAGAGAGACAGTCAGAGCTGGGAAGCTGTACAACGTATTGCATCTATCTGCAGAGATTACTTTGTAGACAAAAATAAGACCATGAAATGTTAAAGAGTCCCCAAACTCTCAGCTCCCTGCTGCAACGCTATCAGCCCAATCCCCATTACCATTTGTTACAACATTCTCCAGAAGGACAGGAGCTTTTCAATAGGAACATATTCTCCAGCCAGGTTTTGGAGTGGGCAAGTACCAGAGCTGTGTGTCACAGGGTTGGTTTAGAGGCAGCCTTATGCACCTTGAATTCTCAGCCGGGGGTGTGGTGTGAGGTAAGCCAGCTAACATTGCCATTTCATTCTTATGACTATTTACAACTGGGTGGGAAGGAAAAAAGAAACACTTTCTTACAAGTGCTTTTTCAAAGTGGTGTCATCTGAACACAGAGGATTAAGTCCTCCACTGACATAGGCTGACATAAAAATCTATTGCCTTTAAATACTATAGCTGCATTAGATCTGGCACAGAGCTTCTTCAGGTCATCAGAAAATGTATTGTTAGTTACTTTTGGCATCACTAGGACTCCTTCATTTCACTCCCAGGAAGCAAAAACTCATAGAAATGACTGAAAATATGCTCCATGTGGTTAACTTCTTTGTGATCACTGAAAACTCAGTGTATGCACTCCAGCTTTTTGTTAGCTTTGTCAGATTGAGCTGCTTTACAATTCAAAAGCTGAGTCAAATTTTATAATCATGCAATTAAAAACATGAGGGAAACCTTCAGCAGTCTCAGCAGAATACAGTCCAAGGTAAAGACTTGGGTGTTTTTCTTAATATGTACCCCCACTCCATGGTTCTGCTGTTTGGGTTTGACTATACTTTTTTCCCAGCTAAGTAGACCCATACTGTGTGGGCTGCTTCAGAGTGCTGGTAACATCATCAAGGCTATGTCTGATCCCTATGCTGGGAGCAGAATAGATGGAAAAGGATTTATGCATGTCAAACACTCCAGAGAAACAGGCAGCTTACAGCCCAAGGGGGCAGAAATCATCCTTTCATTTAATCTGTGCAGAGGGGTTTTGCAGACACTGCATAGGACATCCATCACCAGGAGTTTCCAAGAGGAGAGGAAGAGAGAGGGAAGAGTGCGAGCAGTTGCAAACATATCATCAGTAGGGCTTAAAGAATATAGTCTCTCCCACTTTGTGGAGGACAAATGGCCTGGATTCCCTCTGATCCTTTCTATCTCATTTGGCTGGTTTTTTTTTAACTGTTAAGACCTAATTTATTCCTTTAATCCATAGTGGAGAAGCTGCAGGCTCCTCGAAGGTAAATCACAATTCATTTAGTGGTGGTTTTCTGGGTTACATGAAAGACAAATTAGTCTCAGGAATTATACATGGCTATTGGTTTGATTTCAAAAGCTCTTGACATTGAGGGTATAAGTTATCTAATCAGTCTTTTGTAAAACAAACCTCTCCTTTCTTCTAATAAGGATAGTGGTCTTAATTATTGTTGTGTTACCAGGTCAGGCCACAAATTAAGTAAAACCTGATGCAGTTGTTTGGCAATGATAACATGGTATTTCCATTTAACATAAGCATGTTAATGGTTAAGTTTAGGCAACACATTTTGCATGTTCTTTCAAAATTTCTGCCTCCTCTTTCACAGTCAGAGCAATGAAACAAACTGCCTATTGATCAGGACAAATGTCCAGGGGACCTTCTTATGGGATGTTGGTACAAACTTGTCTTCAACATACCTTTCTTCTGTCACTCCCTAGAGGGAAAATTGAGGCGATGTTATCAACTGATCTTCGTGATACTAGTCATCTGTTTTTCCTGCCTGGGAAGAAATGTATACCACCAGACACCCCTGTGGTCACAAAGAGAAGTGGATAACATCTCACTGAACTTGGACTATAGTTCTTACATCTTTTGCTGAAGTAAGTAGTTCATAATAGCAGTGGGTGCCCAGGTTTTCTTCTCTTAAATACACAGTTGAAGAAAAAAAAACACCCTACCCTTAATCCCTACAGTTAATAATTTCAGGGCACCTACTATTTTTCTTTGAGGTCATAAAACTTCTTAATAATCTAATAAGACACATTTTTTCTGCTGCCTACAGCAGAGTGTGCATCTTGTATCATCCTCAGGCTTGGAACTTCCTTGTGTCACTCCAGGGGCAAAGCAATTTCAATCCTGTTTCCTAATGCTAATTAGAAAGGAAAATAGATTGATTGGCAATCATTTGTATCACAATTCGTGAATAAAAGGAGCCCAGGGACTATTATTCCATGAAATTAGGAAGTGGTGAAGTTGAGGGCTGGTCTAGAAAGGGATAAAATTTTTACTAGGGGTTTAGAAATCTAAGCCATGGGCTTCAGATCTTCTTGCTCATAGTCCTCAATTTTTAAAGACCTTATGCAGTTTGGCAGGGTCAAAAGTGCTTGGGTGAACTTGCATTTCAGGTGCTCTCCATCTAAATAATTCAAGGAGAGGGGGGTCAAAACTGAAGGAAGCAGCTATCTTTTGGGTTTGGTGAATCAGAAGACTGTGGAAGCAGGACAGACTCCCAGACACTCCAGGTCAGAGCTTGGCATGCACCTGGAAAGGCTGTGAGCAGGTAGCAGGGGACCTAAGGACATGGCTGATGATGTCGTCAGTTCAGGTTACCCAAGGCAGTGAAGTTATTGTCTTTGTCTCTATCCATGCTGCCTTGCAACAGTTCCATATGACAGCTTAACATTCACCCTCCCTTTAACATCAACAGTAAACCACTGCTGAGGGGCCTTTCATATAATATTGAGTGCATTTAGAACTTTAAAGGATAAATCTAAACAAACAGGAAACCTGCATGCAAAGCTTTTCCTTTTGGGCTTTGTAGAACAGAAAATCTGTTCAAAGCCTTCCTCTTTCTGCTTTAGCATTTTTTTCTAATAAGTGCTAAAATACTATGATGTGATAATATAATTCGTATAATTCTTGACTAAAATTTTGTGCCAGCCCTATTTATGATTTTAAGCTTCCTCATGAATGGGCAAGGCTAAAAATGAAGTATTTGAATTCAATGTATTACACCAAATATTCCTCATCTACAATCCAACACTGGAAGAAGACTGTAGTTTTTTCATCTTTCCCAAAGATCTCATGATTACAACTTCAATATTTGCTTTCTAACAGATTCTGAAATATTAATTTAATAGTCACTCTGTTGGTGACCATTCCTGGCATTAAGATTAGATGCCAGGACAACCACATGAAAACAGGAATGACATAGACCTGAGTTTATGCAATAGGAGGTTTTGGAAGTGAAATGAGCTGTCACAGAAGTCCATCATGAATATTCCCTCTTGCTTCATTTTCACAGGGTGTCACAAGCCTGCAATGCTGTGATGAACTTGAGAATGATTTTACAGCCATGATATTTTTAGGGCATTGCAGCTGGGTATTAAATGAATTCCCCACTCCTGCCAGTCCTGGTTGCTTTATTTAATGGTAGGGGCCGCTGTGAGCTTCAGTTCCAATTCTCTGCCTTGCTGTCCCACTAGAACCCCCAGCTGCCGTTCTCTGTTTTATTCCCTGCAATTTGTTTATGAATTTGAGGTCTACCCAACTATTCTGAACTATTCAATATGAAGTTTGCATACCTGTCACAACAGATGCAGTCAGAAGTCTGAAAATGCAGAACGAAACATGAAAGTTCTATTGGAGGACACTAGTTTTTTTTTTTGTAAAGACAGCACAGGAGAAGCAGCAACTGTTTTTTTTTCTAGCATAAGGTCTGTCTCCTTTACATGGCTATAGATGCCATGTGTGAAGTTTTATCTTACATGGAACTGGAAGAGAAACTCTGCATCTGTACTGTCAGCACGGGCCATGACCCTGTGAACACGTGAGTATTCGCACTGCCCGAGCAGCCAGTGCAGATGAAGCCAGGCAAAGCTGTTGACCCTCGGTGACAAACCAGCACTGCTACGCTGAGCCATGCCACGATGGAGTGCCTGACACAGATCAGCAGTTTTCTTCTGGTGTCCTTTACAATCCACCTCAGGTAGAAAGCAGAGTAAACTCTGAGTAACTAGAATTCAGGAGGTGTACTGATAACACAATCCTGTTGCTTGCCTGAAGGCCAGCGTTGCCTGCAGATAGCTGCATTATCATTATTTTGAGACTGTTCCAATGACTGTGCACTGGAAGTCAATTACTCCCCTTACTGAAGGACAAGCCCTTTCCTCTCACCTTGTTGCACATGGCCAAACAACTACATAAGAACAGTAAGCAAGAGAGAACATCAGCACAAATACATTACAATAAGCTTACATCTATAATTTTATACTTCACTTGTTGAGTGACTGAAAAGGCTGACTTCTGAAACAATGCACAGATCACTATGATAATGCGTAGTTACTTATTTGCACTGCTTTTGTACCTGAAAGCTTCAGCCAAGAATTCGTGTTGCAGTGCCCAAGGCCTTGTGTGAGGGCCTTACCCAGCTGCCAGCCAAGTGTTATTGCTCAGGGAAGGTTGTCAGGCGCAGCAGGGTCGGGTGAGAGCGAATCCAGCAGCCCGGGACTGCGTGTGGGTGCAGATGCACTAAGGGACTGGTGCAGCAGATGATTGCGAGATCACACAGGAAAAAGGTGTTTACAGGGAGCAAAAGGCAGAGTCCAGGGAGACTTCAGAGCAGTGAAATGAGGTTTAATTACTCTGGCAAAGCTTGCATTTTAGATTGTTTTCATCTACGCTCATCTCCGTAACAAATACAATATGGAATGAGGTAGTTGCATGGTGTAGTCACAGCAGGAGAAGATATAGAAAAAGATTTCATTTTCAGGACTATGTCAAACTTAATTTGTAGTTGTCCATTTTCTTTTCCTTTTCCACTGTGATAATTTTCATTCTTGCTTGCTCGTCTCCATAAGTTTGTACAGTATGCTAGATGGAACATCTGCTTATCACTCATTATTTTCCTGCTCATTTATTCAGAGTTCATTCAGTGTGATGGATGGGGTAAAAACAGGAAAAAAAAATTCGTTTTAGTTTATGGAAGGAATACACCCAGCTGGGGACGTCTCACTTTCCTAAGAATGAACCACTTTGGAATACACCACCTCAGCAGACAGCCAAGCATGCATCAGTAGAATAAACTACCTTCCTCACAGTTATCTCTTCTGGCTGGGATCTTGTATCAACACTTACAGAATGAATGCCAAACATCACATGTAAATATCATTAAATGCTCTACATATCTCTTTAGAAGTATTTTTAATCGATAGAAGTTCTTCCAATTATTCATGTTTTTTATTTTATGTTTATTGCAATACTTTTTCTTGGCAGGAAAACAACTGTTATTTGCACATAAAAAAAATCTATTGGAAGCAATTTAGCCCCATGAGTATTTATCCAGGTATATGTGTGGCCCCTGGCTATATGAATGTGTTCTTATGCAATAGGATTTAGTAATCTGCAAACAGATTTAACGAGTGCCAACCAAGAGCTCCCTAAGCAAACCTCCACACATGACAAATCAAATATACAATTCAAAAATAGAAACTCAGCATAAGGTTAGAGTTTTATAGAAACATTATTCCACTGTTTTGTTACATAAATCCCTGAAGAGTGAAGAAACAGATGAAACTGCTTGGTAAACAGGCATAAAAATTCTATTCAGGAATAATTCAGTGACTCAGGAACTTATCTGAGACACCACATTCCTGGGTTCACAACCTTACCGTGTCCTATTCTGACAAGAGTTTTGAACCTGTTCCTCTTTGTCCAGGGGGACCTCCTAATCATTATCTATTTCCTGCTCTGCTTTTGTATTCTCATAGTGACAAGAATTTAAGGAAGAGCAAGTCTCCATTAAAAGATGAGATGAGTCTGTTTTAGTGAATCAATGTTTTTGTTTGGAAAGATGATATATCAAAAAACCCAAAAAGCCCCAAACCCTTTATAAGTTCTTCTTCCAGAGACGCTAAAGGACTTTGGAGCCAGGGTGTGCAGAGGGAGGCTCTTCTTCCCAAGGGACCCCGCTACAGCCTGAGGCTGCCAGTGCAACCCCTACTGGTTGAGGTCCCTGCTTTGCAAAAAGCCCCTCTTGGAGGTTGGCCAAGGAGCTTTTGGGGTCCATCTTAGAAATGGTGGCAGGAGCAAGCCAAAGGGAAACTTCTTAGGAAGATCTCAAAAGCAAAACAGCATGAAATCAAGACAACTAATAAGAATCCATCCTAGTGGATATTTTAGATATGAGGGACTGAAGGAGAGAAAAAATACATTGTTCTTTATTTGCAGAGTCAGGTTATTTGATATTCTGTAATCTGAATTTAGGTTTGAGAGGCAGGGGTGGAGAGACGGTAACATTAAGACTATATTGTAGCAGAGCAAGGATCAAAAAGGGATGAATAGCTGGGTGGCTGCTGTATGAAATTTGCTCTAGGCAGAGGAGGAAATGGAAAGCAATCAAAGTGAAACTGCCACATGTGCAGCAGCAGAACCTACAGTACAAGCAATAGAGGTATAAGGAGGAAAATAAGCTTAAGTTGAGTGAACTTTGAATTGTTGAAAATTGGAAAACTAGAGTCTAATCCTTAGGATTTTAAAATGAGAGCAGATGAAAATGAGAAATTATTTTAAACAGGAGAGAAATTGCAGCACCATGTCTGTTATATTTAAGAACTAAACAAGAAAAGCATGGAGAAGGAAAAGCCAAGGAGTAACACTTACATGTTTACATTCATGATAAAATTATCTTAAAGAAAAAAGAACATCAAAACCTGATAACAGCACCCTGCAGATCATATTCTGTGAATATCCTAAACCCTTACAGGACCTGTCACTCTAGGTGACTTTAGACTAAAGGTTGTCCCTGAGTTCCCGACTGCATTGAATTGGGTTTTGATTGCTTCACGTCATTAGTAAAAAAATTACTTTTTAAACTTGACCTGAAGACAAACAAGACTGGCTCTAACTGCAATAGGAAATACTGGAATTGGTCTTGCAGTGATTCAGAGAGTGACAGGGAGAAATTTTATTCCATCTTACTCAGGGGACAACAACTTGGGACAAGAATATTAAAGTTTTTATAATCATTCTGATGAGTGCCGCAATTTTAATACCACAGCTTATTCATATGATAGTACCAAGAGAGTGTTAGTGAAAAATCACCAATTACTGTTGGAGTCAAAGCAGAGACTCCATAATTCACACAGTGGTGCCCACTTGAAGTCTGGTGTTGGCTGCTGCAATTAACCTGCACTGAATTGAAGGAGCCAGGCTGCCGTGTCAGTGCAGCCTTCTGCAAAAGCACAAACTGGAGCTACAGCACTGATATTTGTCCACATGGATATTTGCTATTAAGCTGAGAAAACATAACCTGGAATCATAGGAAGACTGAAGGCATCCAGAGTGACTGAAGCAATGCCACAGGAAGGATTGCACTGTAAAGTGTGTGTGTCAGAGCACTAAGCAGGTGTGCATCACACTTGTTCAGATGTATGATGGAAAATACATCTCTTTTTGATATGCTCATTTTATGGCAAGTATAAAAGCACAGATATAGTTTATTATGGAATGATGCTGATGCAAGACAAATAATGTCAAAATATTCTCTCCTAGAGTAAATTGCCACAGTATTTCCCACATTGCAAATCCTTGTGTCTGATCTCTGAAACCTCTCTTTTGAAAATGAGAAAAATTCCCAGGAAGGTTTGTCCCAAGAGACATATAAACATGGGAAATTTTAACCCGAAGAGTTCCTTAAAGTTTTCTTATAAGAAATTTTAAGGGGCACCTTATAAATGCCATTTCTCTACTAATTCTTCATGAGCCAGCTTGCACAAGTTCAACACTTTACCACCCACAGAGAGTACCTATGACATTCCCATTTCTCCTATCACATCTGGTCTATGCCAGTTTATCAAAACCCCTTTAACAGCATGAAATGAAAATAGAAAGATGAATTGTTGTGACTAAAGAAATATGGACAGGCCAAATCTGTGATGAAGACTCTGAAGTAAGTCCTTCCCTAGCTAGTTTTCACTGCTTCAAATGACCCATCCTTATGAAGATGGATCAGTCGATCTACAAACATGTTGAGGGGAACTTAAAAACATTTTTGCATCATGAGTAGCAACCTCCTTTCTGATAGCTACTNTCCTGGCATTTGGGGGAGGGGTGCCCAGCCCCGGGCCCTCCAGGCTGGAGCCGGAGCGGCTCCCCTCCCCCGCCCCCCCGTCCGTCCCAGACGCCGCTGCCGAGTCAAAGAGGCTCTTCCGCGTTCTTGCCAGCTTTAAATATGCACAATCCCAGAAGCGCTTATTGGATTAGAAAGCTGCCAATTAATTTTCAGCTCCAATCCACGACAACATCTCTTTTTGATATGTTCATTTTATGGCAAGTATAAAAGCACAGATATGGTTTATTATGGAATGATGCTGATGCAAGACAAATAATGTCAAAATATTCTCTCCTAGAGTAAATTGCCACAGTATTTCCCACATTGCAAATCCTTGTGTCTGATCTCTGAAACCTCTCTTTTGAAAATGAGAAAAATTCCCAGGAAGGTTTGTCCCAAGAGACATATAAACATGGGAAATTTTAACCCGAAGAGTTCCTTAAAGTTTTCTTATAAGAAATTTTAAGGGGCACCTTATAAATGCCATTTCTCTACTAATTCTTCATGAGCCAGCTTGCACAAGTTCAACACTTTACCACCCACAGAGAGTACCTATGACATTCCCATTTCTCCTATCACATCTGGTCTATGCCAGTTTATCAAAACCCCTTTAACAGCATGAAATGAAAATAGAAAGATGAATTGTTGTGACTAAAGAAATATGGACAGGCCAAATCTGTGATGAAGACTCTGAAGTAAGTCCTTCCCTAGCTAGTTTTCACTGCTTCAAATGACCCATCCTTATGAAGATGGATCAGTCGATCTACAAACATGTTGAGGGGAACTTAAAAACATTTTTGCATCATGAGTAGCAACCTCCTTTCTGATAGCTACTCTGCCCCTTTTCTTCCCCCCCCCCCTCCATTTTAGACATCTGCTCACCATAGTTTTCACAGGCAAGTTTTCTTCTCTCCGCTTTTTCTTCTTTTACCCCACTCAAGCCTCATTTAAAAAGAGCATGGGTGAGTGCATTCTTTCAGGAGTCAATGCCACATAACAAACCACATTGTTCATCCTGGGGTAATGCTTGGAGGTGTGCCTTGTACAGCTGATGCCCTTGACCCAGATCCTCTCCATGTCCATCCAAGAAGATCAAGGCAACTTGAGAAATCTCATTTAGCTTTCAGAGTTGGATCAACTGTTATATCCTTTTTAAAATTAAATTTCTAAAAGGACTGAAGCGGACTGCTTAATGGCCTACTGATCAAAGCACAGTGATCCATGGAAATCTCTTCAGCATTGCTCTGATGAGGTTCCTACACCCAGATTATCAGCTGAGTACCTTCCAGCCAGCATTAGAAAACACAGCCAAGGCCTGTCACATGCTGTTTGTTCCAATCTCTGCTCCTCACTCTCACCCCCCACCCCCACTTTTCCCCAGGCTTGTGCAGCAGAGTCCCTTGCTTTGGTAGCTTTTTTTTAATTCCAGAGAACATACATATGTTCATGCCATAGGTTGGAGGATGTGTACCTTGTTCTTGGGATAAGTTTTGTTGAAAGCTACAGCAATCTCTAGCTTGCAGGAGAACATTTCACTGTCTTGAAGACTGTCCCAGGAAAGATTCCTCTTCTTTCCAGCCTTGCATGTGAAAGTGCACTTACTGACCTGCAGGTTTGGCCGATAACTCACCAAAACACCCATGTAGAGCAGTGGGCAATAGATTAATTGAGAGTGTAGGACTTTTTAGACAGTCTAGATCCCTGTCCAGTGCTACTATTGCTAAAGGTGCTACAGGCACGGTTTCTCTTGGCAAAGTCTCAGGAGGCCCCTCCGTGCCAGCTCTGCTGGTGCCCCCAGTGCTGTGAGACAGGGCAGGTGCACAGTCAGGTGAGCTTCACAACCGAAGCAGCAGCCCCACGGGGCAGCGCTCAGGGCAGCCAGGCTGCTGCTTGCTGCCCTCTGCACAGCTCCACTGCTGCTGGAGCCCAGGGGAATGGCCATGCTGCACCAGACTGCCCCACACCAAGTACAGAGAACAGTCAGCAATTGCCAAGGGTGTGTGGAGGAGTTTGCTGAGCACTGTTGCATGAAATAAATATACTCTTTGAGGGAAAAATAAGGNCTCCCCTCCCACTCTGTAAGGGATAAAATACCTGGGTAACGGCCCCTCGGCGCTTCTTTGCGCGATCTTGGTGCCCCAATAAATCCTCTACCTCGAGAAGCCCCTCCACCTCCTTCCTGCCTTCCAGCGCACCCACACCACCGGTGGGTCTGGTGAACCCGAGCTGGAACTTGGCCGACCCTCCCGCGCCCGCGAGCAGCCTCCGCCATCCTCTCCCGTCCGGGCGGGTGCCGGCACTGGCGAACACACAGCCAGCCGGGCAGCCAGTGTCCCGGCACATGGCACCCGAACGTTGAGCTGCCAGACCCCGCAGCCGATCACCGCCACTGCCCACGTCGGCAGAGGCTGAGAGGTGTCCTGGCAGGTATCTGTTCCCCATTTAATTTCCCAATTTCCCAATACCTAGGAGGTACTAGGGTTTTGCGTGTTAAAAATGAGGGTTTGCAGAACCTTACAGAAGCATCAGCATGTAAAATGTGGGTGTGGCATGTGGACCACTCCTACCCTCCAAGAGCTGGTCTTGGAGAGGTCTTCCTTTCTCTGCAGTGCATC
Source organism: Daphoenositta chrysoptera (assembly GCA_013397915.1). NCBI lineage: Eukaryota > Metazoa > Chordata > Aves > Passeriformes > Daphoenositta > Daphoenositta chrysoptera. The sequence continues at coordinate 51,248 of VZRO01006403.1, read as the reverse complement.
GAGGCATTTTGTTCACAACAGAACACCCATTGTAGTACCAGATGACAAGGTTGAATAACTTCTCATCCCCAGAGGCTGCTAACCAAGCTTTGTTACAGTTTAATGCTACTCTGGGGAAACCCGAGGCATTTTCTCCAGCACACTATTAAACAGAATCTTCTCTGCTTAGATGTTTCACTGCTGGCTGGGATGCAGGACCCTCCTGCTCAGGCTTTTCTCTCCCATAAAGTTCTGCAGAGCCCAGCACGTATAGGACTTCGGTTTTTCTGCCTTGGGAAGGTAACACCAGCATGCTTTGCCCACTCCCCCAATGCTGAGACACAAGGATTTTCAGCACAATAGCTAAAATCTGTTTTGCTCCTCCACAACATACTTTCAGCATATTTTTCTTGCATCAAGCTAGTGAAGTTTTCACTTGTAAAGTGTTTCCAAGTTAATCTGATCTGGTTCCTCCCTCCCAAAGCCATCCATGATGTTTTTTTCTTTACACAGAAGCCCCACAGGACACCAGCTCAACTCTGCTCTTCTAAGATACCCTTTAGGGCATCTTTCCACAGATGATTGAATCTGAACTCCAGATGTCTGCAGGCACAACCTGCAGCAGCAGATAATTAAAGTACAAGCAATACTGTATGGGTTTGAGTACGGACCTGCAGAATTTGCTGGCTTAAAGCCAGAGCTCAGTAGGCCCTGTCAAGGATGAAAGCAGAGATTTATGCCTTCAGTGGTCAAAGCTGAGGATAGATTCAGGGAATGTTTAAAAAGTAAAAATTCGGTTTCTGGTAGGGAAACAAGAGGAGGAATACCCCCACTCTGTTGCCATGAAATGAGAACACCTCACAGGCACTGTCAATATGTGAGTACTTACATGAGACACAGTCCAGTGAGAATCAGCCCCATAATCCCTCAGCTAAACCCTTTTCAGAAGGGAACCACCAATATCCTACAGACCTCCAAGAGGTACAAGAAGCTGCACCAATACATGCTCCCTTCCCTAGAGCCTCTGGGCAAGTTTACATAAGACGGAAAAGCAAGACAGATCCCCTTCCATCTCTTCCTCTGCTCCTGGCTCTTACGTTTCACATGGAGCACCGAGTTTCTTTGGAGTTTCTTCACCTGCAAGTCCAGAATGTGGGTCATGCTTCAATGGAGTCCCAATGAGGATCCAGATCTGCAGCTGAGCTCCTGCCAAGGGAGCTACCAAAGATGCCACACAGGGTGCACCTTTGTGTGTTGGCCAGTGGTTTGCCTTCAGGAAGCCAGACCCCAAAGGGCTGCAGTCAGGCAGAAAGATGGCTTGTTTCAGAGGGCCACTCTGGTCTGCCAAATCAGCTTCCTCAGATGAGAGCGCATCAATTTCTGCCAGCCTGCACAAGAAATAATCCCCCCAGCAGCAAATGTTATCATTCTCTGCAGGGGAAGCACACTCCTGCACAGATTTCTTACCTTTCATTATTCACAAGGATCCCCAACCAGTAACATTGTGATTTCTGCAGCTTGTCACATTCCTTTCTTCCCCACCATTCTTCCACTTGCACTTTCCCACAGGAGGTACACCCTCACTGCCATGGAAACACTACACTTGCCTGCCTATCTCATGAGTGCTTCCAGTTCAATCCCCTGCTTATCTTGCTCCAGATACTCCAGTGCCTTGTAAGGGGCTTTTTGTCTGCATGTTTTAGATAAGTAGATCATCAGATCATTTTCATGGAAGCTTCTAGAGATGTGCTGTGTTGGGAGAAGATGTTAGAGAAGTAGCTGAATGAAAACGGGCTGAGGGGATCTCAATTTCCTGGTGCCATTTATGTAAGAAAGAGTCCAGTATCCCACTCATCTACAGAGCTTTCCATTGCAAAATCTTTAAGCACTGATTTTGACTTACAAACAACTGAGGGGTGAGAACTCAGTTAAGGAAACAGGGAGCCTTATTCTTCCCATTTCTGCCATAGCCTCAACCTCCAGCTTCTGGCAAGACTCCGAATTACCTTGTTTGCTTCTTTAGCTCCACCCTACATATGCCTCCCCAGAGAGATGGCAGAGGGGCAGAATCAGCAGCAGAGAATGATTTCTTCTCAAGGCACATGCTTAGCATGAGACTTAGAGCATTAAAGGCAGACCCTCTTCCTCCCACTTATTTCAGAAGCCAATACCTGATAAATCCAAGGCTGTAACTAATGTGTTTTTCCTCTAACTAAGCAACTCTAAAGCCATCTACTGCTTGTTAACAGTGCTGGCAAACTGAGGCACTTTCTTAAAGGGTAGGCAGAAGAACATGAGGACCTTTACCACTTCAATAAAAGGAATTTTATTAGAAGCTGCTCTTGCCTTTCTGTTCTCTACTCAGCATACATGGCAATGCCATCTGATGCATTCACAATTAATTTAATAATTTCTGGAAAAGAGCTATCTTATTTTAAAGCCTTGACACAGACACATTGCACTGCACTGCCATGAAGAAAACAAATGCTAGGGATAAAAACAGCTTCCACCACTGGTCTTCTACAGTCATTGATTTCAGTTGGAACTCACTTCCACGGAGCTGCCTTTGGAGACAGCAGCAAGAGGAAATCTCCACCCAGTAAGTGCACGTGCTCTTCCTCCACAATATTTGCTGGGCAGGCACTGAAATGTGGGTCCAGAACTCCCATATCTGAGACTTGCCAGGAGAGCTGGTATGTTGGCAGAGCAGATATAGCTGGTGGGAGAACAAAGTATGTGAAAGTAGGCTGTATTTCATTCACAGAGAAGGAGGAGAGAGGAGCAGGCACTCAGGTCTTGCTTCATGAGACCCCCTGCTCCCAGAGTGAAATTTGCTGCTTACACCAGGTGTAAACAACCTGTGCCTGTCATCCCACCCTGGTTCAGACTCTAAACCTCCTTTGCAACACATCAGCCGGGAATAAGCAACCCTATAAGCAAGGACACTCTCAGATGGTGACACTGGGTCAGACATTAGGTGTCTCTATATGGCCAAGTCACATACAGAAAAGCGAACACAAGACAGAGTAAGAGAAGGAGGGAAAGATTCCTGCAGAGGAAGATGGCATTGGTCTACTAAAGGCTCCAGCCCAATTCTCTTTAGAGAGAAGTGCATCAGTACCTGCAGTATTCCAGCTCACCGTTTGCTTTTTAGAATCCATCTTAGCAGGTAAATACATGCATGCAGGGCACTGAGCTGATCCCAGACGATGGCAGGGTGTGTTAGGGTTGGATTCAGCCACACCACACCTGCCAGGGTGCCCACAGAGCCACGCTGCTCACATGGCAGCATCAAAGGGGTGAGTCTAGACTCCCCTGCCCTAGGGTATGTGCAACCTTGCCAAGGCCATGCCGAGACTGTTTAATCCTATTAAAGCATAAGCTGGAAGTACACGATACTCATTAAAAGAAAATAGCCTGCTTTGTTCTTGAGATCTAAACCTCACAGCAGCAGACACTGTGGGATAACCCACCATTATTGATCTCTGCAGGCAGGGCTTGCCATTCCCAGCTCCACTGCCAGGAGAAATCCCACAGCCCTGCTCTTTGCTCCCATGTGAAAGAGCCAGGTTTAGGATCCCTACTCAGGACAAGTGCCACAGCTAGAGCATATGTATTTCCGGAGGGAAATTGCAAATATGAGGGTCCAGCTAGTCCTTTGGGTGCTGCTTTACAGGCACACAGGACCCATACAGAACCACAGCCAGTTGTCACTGTCTCCACACTGCCCTTCTCACTGGAAAAGTAGCAGGCAGACAAAATGTTAGCTGGTTGTATAAGTCAACAAATAAATCTTTTAGGAATAGTAATTATCTAGCAAAAGGTGGGAAAAAAGATCTAGGTAGATGGGCTGTGCAAACTCATGCAGATCTCTTAATGTGTGGAAAAGAAAGAATGCAATAGTACATGGAACTTGTCTGCAGCATCCAGCTAAAGCGCAGGATTCAAGATTTCCAATGTTTTTAGCTGTCCCCAACATTTGATTCAATTCGTTAAACTACTGAAACATGAAGAAGTTTTCCCCTTCCAAAACTACTTATTTTTAAGATACTTGTGCTGCAGTGCAGCACACATTGTTGATTACATATCAGCTTACTAGGGAAGCGATGAAATCAGCCTTGTTGCTTTTGTTCATTCCACCTATAATGATCTGAAACAATTCCTTCCAGTCTCATGCCATTTGGAAAGCCAGAGCTGTTTGTATCCAGGTAACCAGTGCTGGCACCACAGAGGTCGCTGCAGATGTGTGCTGAGGGACACATCTCCCCCGAGCTCATGAAAGCACCAAGAAGGAAGGGGCAAACCCTCCCAAGGCAGTAAGACACCCGTCCCTATAGAAGGCAATGCGATTTTCTGCCACATTCCCCAGAGAAACCCGGTGGGGGTGTCCAGGTACTGGACTGCTTTGTGGATACACAGAGCTGTGCAACAACAAAACCCCACCAAAAAACCCAAAAACCCAAAAACAAACAAACAAACAAACAAATAAAAAAAAACCAAAGAGAAAAATAAGCAGGAGAATAGCAACAAGGGGAAGATATACATATGCATGTAACCAAGAATTAAATGGTTTTCTTTCTTTCATGCATATTTCCTGTCTTGTTTCTCTGCATGTCCAGGTACTAGAGCATTGCCTCCCTGTCTTCTGATAACAGAAAGTCTGCCCCACAGTAATAACCATAAAACCTGTTATTTAAAGCTGATCCTGCTTGCCTGCCCCTCAATCAACTGAGGCGTCATTCTTCCCTCCCCCTTGGTGCTTGCCTCAGGTACTTGCCCCATTAGATCTTCACTAAGGATGTTAATTCAATCTGTTGCTGAAGAATCACCACAGATTTTTCCATGCTCTCTGCATCCACTAACAGTTTACATAAAGCATAAATCCTTCATTCTCTTTACCCAGGAATGTCTTTTTTAAAAAGTGATTTCAAAAAATCCCATGAATATGATTTTTTTACAATAAAAAAAAAAAGAGAAAAGCTACACAACACGCTCCCTTCACATAGCCAACTCTAAGTGGTTTTTTTTTTCAGAAGCTGTGTAGTCAGTTATTTCTTAAGAAGGTGCTTTATATGCTCTCCAAGGCAGCATTCATAGTATCCACATATCCTGGCTGTTGCTATGGAAATCATTCCTCCGTAAGCTGATGTGCAAATGCAGGTCTCATTGCTGAGCAGAGAGGCTAAAGGTGTGCATGAGTCAAACTATTTGCTGTGCATTATTCCTCTGCAGCCTTGCTGCTGCCAGGGGACAGGAAAGGAACAATTAGTGTCTGCATGGAGGGTGCCTGTGACAAGGAGCTGTGGAGAGCTAGCACTGCTGGATATTCACAGGAAGGCTCTGGCTGTCACCTGCAGCCAAGCACAATCCAGCTCATTTGCCCTGGGTGCCATGGAAGTAACAGGATACAGGTACAGGAGGTACAAAACATTCATGATGTTTTTAAACATTTCAGGGGGAAGGTAAGTCACAATGTGCCATCAGGGCTAGAAGGCACACAGTCCCCTTCCCTGTCTGTAGGCCTGTGATCCCTCAGAAAAGTCAATGATAAAATTAGGCTTTTGGCAAAAAAGCTGGTGGCTACAGAGAGGCTGAGACTGAAGAGTGCTGGAGAGCCCTCTGACTCTGGTGAAGCAGCAAGACCAAAAGGGAAGAAAACATCTACAAAAATTCTTCACATATGCTGTGTTTGGCAACTTGACTAAACATGGTTTTCATGCTCCTGACTACCTATGAATAAGCATTAAGGTGGATATTGGAGTACTCTCAGTCAAAACACAGCTTGATGCCAGCAGGCACTTTTCAGAAACAACTGCTGCCCTTCCCAAAGTGATAGAAACAGAGGAGCCTGCTGCCTCCGGGACTCAGCCCTTGGCCATGAGTGGAGAGGCAGCCCCAGGAGCAGAGGGCACACGGGGGCAGGTGCAGAGCTCCTCTGAGCCCCCCTCCAGCCAAACACCAGCACTTCTCTGCATATGGGAGGCTGGGAACATTTCAACACAAGCATCCCACACCCCTTTCCCCCTGCCCCAGAATACTTGGCAGTAGTTTTCATAGATATATTGCAACAAGTAGGAAGTCTCAGGACAGCCCCCATGCCTCAGTGGCTTCTTAGTTCATCTCGTCTGCAGCCTGATGGGAGGAACTGGGATCAAAGAGGGAACAGGGGGTGTAATGAACTCAGATTTATAGCAGGTTTTTAAGTGGGGGAGAGAGGAGGATTTTTTTTGGCAAATGTTAGGTTGGCCATCTGAATATTCAAGGGTTTTTTTCTTTCAAATGAAGAACTAAAAGGCTGTAGCAGACAAAGGCAGATCCATCAAAAAGCAAACGGGGGATTTTTTCCTTAATCCCCCTGAAGAAATTTCTCCTTCAGAAGAGCAACTAGTGGTCCATCACACAAACTTTAGGTTTCTATTCACATCTTACTTCCTTTATCACTTCTCTACAGATAACAGGTGCTATATGCAACCTCTCCTCTGAATTACCTTCTGTCTTAGACATTAGAGAACTCTTAGAAGCCAAGCAAACAGCTTCAATTACAGGAGTTTGTGAAGTTTTTACCAACCCTTTTTTTTTTTTTTTTTTTTGTCAGTCACCCTGGGGAAAGGCCGCTAGTTAAAGAACAGATTCCAAACACCCAACCAGAAATCTAAACTTCTACACAACATCTTAGATCACAGAGGCAACAATCTCAAAGCACAACTCCTGTGAGGCACATTATAAATGACAATTAAACACAGTAAACAGACTGCAGCAGATCAGTGTAAACAAAGCAAGCAGATCTCCCTGAACAGTTGCCCAAAATAAAGGTAGCACTTACCTCAATTCAGGGCTCAAAAGGAATCTACTGTCACCTAAAGCTGCTCAGCTGCTGCTTGCTTTCTCAGTGGAGATGGTCTGGTCTCCTCTCCTCTCTTATGAGCTACCTGCCAGAGGGGAAGCTGGTGCCTGGTCCTTAGTAAAAACACCTGGTTCAGTACAGCTTGCTAGCAGAGCACAGGGGTGGCTGGGATTTAAAACAAAAGAACACAGTTAATGATTATTTATAAAGAATATTGTAATTTTAACTATCTGTGAGCTGTAAAGGGCATTTTTCTGGTTAAAAACAGCTTACTTGATCAATACTTCCTTATTATGCTAATAAACTCTTACACCATTTATTGAAAATACAATAATAAGCAAATAGAAGTGTTTCCCTTTGCTTTAAGAAGATATGGTATGAATGTGAATAAATTATGTTAAATCATATTATCACAGAGAAGTATCTTGTGATTTATCAGTTCCTACCTTATGTAAATTAATGCCCCACAGTTCTGCAGCCTGTGGATAGCTGTCTTTTGTGTTGTGATGTGAACATACATACTATGCCTCAAAAGCTTCCAATTACGTGGGTGGGATTTGGAGAATACAAATGACATAAAAAACTAGAGGGGTTTATTTCAGGAACACCTTAGGATGATAGAATACAGTATCAAGATTAGAGATTATGAATTAGAGATTCACTGTCTTTTTAGAAAGGATATAAAAGAAACACTGAAGGAATAGTAGAGATATAGGAAAGAGCAAATTATACATTTGCATTTAATACAATTAATCACCATTCCTCTTATTTTTAGTATAATGGCATTCATGGTGAATCATATTGTGACTGTAAATTTTAGAAACGTGATTTTGAATGGATTTGGTATGATCTGTTTATGATATTTGTTGGTGCAGACACAATGCCACCGTCAGAGGGACTGGGAAGGATTCTTCTCATGTACATGAAAGCCAAAACCTATATATTTAAATTCTGAACAAGTTCTTGAATTTGCGAATCATTAGGGTTATTTCACCCTTCTCAGCTGCATCATTTAATGTAAACTGTTTATATCTTGGCAGTTCAGAGGGCAAATTTGAGCTAAAATGCTCCTTAAAATGTTTGATGCTCTTCTGTAACAGATGTAAGTGAATTTAGAAATCCAGATCAATGAAGTGATAGATTGAATTCAACAGTTTTCTAAGATCATTTTCTTCAACAAAACCCAAGCCAAACTCAGAGACAAGATTTTTTGCAAATGTTAAGAAACATAATGTTTTCAGGGGTTGCTTCATTATAGAGGGAAAGATTAAGTTAGTACGTGTCAGGAGGGAGGATGCACATCAGAGAAAGGGGAAGAGGCATTACTGCCTCAAAGGTCTGCTAACTTTTAGTTTTCCTGTGGGACAGACACTATTTTTCTGCTTTGCATGAGAAAAAGTTCGTTTAGCTATGGCAAAACTACTCAAAAAAGGACTTTCACCCCTCATTTCTCTGTAAGAATTCCACCTTAATTTATGTGTGTGATGACAAAAGGAGACACAAAATACATGTCAGTACCAAATCCTAGAATTAACTGCAGGGGAGAAGGAGGGTTTGTCAGCGGGATCCTGTACATCACACTCTGATTAAGCAAACCCTAAGATAGCCAAAGCTCCCAGCTCTGATTAACTCCCACAGGAGTGTAGTGACTCAGCACCAGGCAAGAGATCTGAGTGCATTTCAGGGTGAGGCCGTTTCCCTGTGTGATGACAAATATTGCAGAGCTTCTTTAAACTGATTCTATACACATAAATATGTTGTAATAAATCTCATCCTCAAAACATCAGTCCAAAATTGGTGCTCTCTTGGCTGAACATTATGCAACTTGGCTTCACTTGACCAGCAACACACCCTGAGGGTCAGATATAGGGGGGATATTTTCATCTGACTAGACTGTTAGTGAAACCAAATACTATCCATCTTTCCCTGCCACTCCACTTTGTTGGTGGATTTATTTTGTGAGAACAGTTGTCCTGTAAACAAGAAAAAACTCATGTGGTTGTTTTTGTCATTTCAAAAATAATCCCAGAACCTGTTAAAGGATGATAGCATCTAATGCAACATGTCCTGCCCTTCCACAGGAAAAGCACTGGCCTCTAATATTGTTTTTCTCTTACAAAGCAAAGAAAGCAAGTGATGTTTCCTTCTCTTCTGTCTGAGCCGGAATTGAAATGTCTGTCCATCAAATATAGATTTAGAGCTGGAAAAAGACAGACAATCACATATGATTATCCAAAGCACCAATGCCACTGATTCAGGATGGCAATATGCAACCTACCACTTCAAGAGGAAACCTCTGGTTATTTGGCTGTTGAGCACAGATGAGCTGTTGTTGTGCACACAACAGAATTGTTCCAGGTATTTTCCATAAGTCCAGTATATCCAGGATGTGTCTAAACAGGACACATAATCAGTTGTGTGAGGAGCAAAGTGCCCTGAAGGCACTGGAGCCCACACAGAGCTGAGGAAGTGTGTGTCCCTACCAGCTACCATGCGTTGCACTTTTGGTCACTGGCTGGCACTGCACCCCTCCATATTTCAGTAGTTGCTCTGTGCTTTACAGCTCCTCAAGCTGTTTGTGGTATTTCATTGTATCTTAACAAAAAATAAGATTTTCGCAAGATTGCGAAGTTCTAGGGGTTGGAAAATTGATTCACAGGAACATTATTTCAGGTTAGTTCTACAGTGTAAATCAGTAGAAAGCATGTTCTTCCCAGAAGACTGACTCAGGATTACTTGAAGCTCAGTTGTTTGAAGCACGGTGCTAATAATGCCAAAGTCAAGGTTCAATCCTTGTATGGGCCATTCATGTAAGAGTTGGACTCAGTGATCCTTGTGGGTCTCTTCCAAATCAGAATATTCTGTAATTCTGAAGGCATTTCAGAGCAATCCAGGAGAAACTTGGTTGGCAGCAGTTCATCCACCTCCATTCATCAACAGAATAAATTCTCCTTGTGTTTGCTCCTGATGATACCAAATATCAGCACAAAAGGCACATTGCCTTTGGAAGCGCAAACTTGCAAGCTCTCTGGAATGGGATGTGCATGTCCCTTGTCCTGCTGTAACCTGGAATCAAACCCGATTGAAATGCAATTCATAGACAGGGCTACTACAGTTACACTTTGTCTCTTGCAGTGAGACACAGTGGCAGCTACTCAGTTCTGGTATATATACAATGCTAGAAAACAGTAACTTGATCCAAAGAAATCATCAGCAGGGGTCTGAACTTACGGCTCAGTGACAGCAGTTCCTAGTCTGGGAGTAGAGCTCCAGATGATGTTAGGATGACACATCCCAGCCACAGCAGAGAATACACAATTGTCCCCATATGACATGAAAGGTGACACTGTCCACAGCACACAGTTTTAGCCATTAGACATTTGTTATGAATATCCAGCAGCTGCAACTGCGAATAATTTCTAGTGTGAAGGTCTTGCATTCCCTGTGCAGACACAGTAGAAGGGAGAGCCAGCAGCTGCTGAGGTTTAGTCCTCAGCCAAAACCCTGCAAACTTCTGACCCTACATGTTTTCCCTGGACTTAGGGGCTCCATGAACCTGCAGCTCCAGAGGCTGTGGAGGTGGTGTTGCACTTGCTCTGATCAAGAATTGTGTTTGTAGCTCCATTTTCAGCTCCTCCGAGTAGCTGAGTTTGTCCACTTCTGACTGATGCTTCTGACAGTCCTCACACGCAACTATTATGACCAATAAATACATCCTGTCATTTCTTAAAAGGTACTATTAGGAGCTATTCCCTTTCAACCCTTGTGCTCAAGCCATCTTAATGAGAGAGGAAGTATGCTAAGATAGAGAACTCTGCAGTAGTTCAGCCCAGCAGAAATCTCATAGACAACTGTCCTTGCAAGGTGGGAAGAGATGATTGCGGAAACTAATCCACGTTTAGAACAAGCAGCACTTTGGGAAACTTCAGAGAAGCTTCATTTTCTCTCCTGTGAGCAGGACTGGTATTAGTAACTTGTTCTTGTCAGCTGGGAAGCCTTGTGGTAGAGTTTTTGTGTTTGATCAACTTAGGAAAATACTGTCCTGAAAGAGAAGTGAAAAGCCTTGGCCCAGAGACAAGTTGTGCATTTCAGCATGGTGGCTTGTGGCAATTTTACTGCATCTAGGGGTGATTTCCATATGGATGTTCTGCTTCATGTGACAGTTCTTCATGAACCATCTCACTGGCTGACAGCACACAGCCAGCAGGACAGAAGTGAGATAAATTTGCCAGCAGAACAAAAGTGAGATAAATTTGCTGTGTGCTGGTCAAAGAGGGTGAAATCATTGGTTTCATCTTAAGGGAACCAAGGGAACTAGGGTCAAGTCCAGTACAACGATGGCAGAGCCTTCTGCCAAGATGCTGAAGGTAGCACCTATTTCATGGCTACTGGGTTTTCAAAAGGCAGACTAACCTATGGTTTTGGGATTTCTGTTTTTAACTGGTGGTGCTCTTACACAGCAATGGAAAAGCTCAAGGGCTTCTTCTGTAGGCTTCATCTCAGTTTCAGACATATTAGCTTCAGCCAGCTGGGCTTTAGCCACTTGAAGGTAAGAGCTGATTACTGGGGAAGCTTCAAACTCATCTATGAAATCTCAGGAGACTATGGGTTTTAGGCAATGGACTTCAACGTTCAGAAACCTGTATTACCTGGAAAGAGAAATAGATACAATATTCTAAAATATACAGGGAAAAATTACCATTTAATCCCAAAACCTTTGAATTATTTGCTTGAATGAAAGGTTGGAAGTATAAAAATTTAAAATATTCATCTGTTCAGTTTTGTATTTTTAGGCTTATATGTTAAAAAATCTATATGCACCAGATGGACTGACTCCACCCATCTGTAACTTCATAATGAACGTGGAGATACACTCAGATCAAGAGCCTGCCAGTTTCCTGATTCTGTTTCTGAGTTGGTATCTAATCCCCTCATGATTTCTGTTGGCTAAGTAATTGCTACAGCCCACTGTACTTGGTTTTATTTTCGGTAAGAAATGGGTACTGTAGTCTCAGCGTGCATTAGATACCATTTTCAGAAGTGTACACTTCACTGGAGGACTTCTGTGCCAAGCCAGTGGTTTTGGGACAGTCCAGCAGTGCAAAATGCCTCGTGTGTGTAAGGAAGACCAGCACTTCACTGCAAGTACAAAACAACTGTGGGATAGCTTCAAATACTAAGACCACTTACCTTGGCATTTACAGGTGACAGAGGCAACATTTTACAGGTTCAAAAATTTCCACTTTAGTTTTTCTTTACATAAAAATGTCATAAGGATACCAATGAAACTCTTTATCACTTGGTGAAAGCTGCTACATATCCCTGCCATTATTCTTAGACACTAACAAACAAGAAAATGTTTGGTTTTTTTTTTTTTTTTCCCATTCTAAAGGCTCCATTAATATAGATAACACATCTCCCTGAGTGGCAAATAATCATATTAATTAATGATCATGTGAAACAAAATACAAAGAAAACATACTCTTCAAAGGACTATTAATTTGTATATGAGTGCCTTTAACCCCAAAGGAGATGAATGGAAGATGCACATATAAACAAAAGGAGAATACGTTCACCATGATGGACAGAAAAAGGCCAGCCTGGAAGAAAGTGGAATGCATAGAGGGATTTTAAGAAGGATTACAGATGCCGGTGGCAAATGCACTCAATAAATTATAGTTAGATCAAAGAAAAATAGAATGCTTTGATAAGAGATTAAAAGGTGCTCTTCTCAAATGTACAGCTGTAATTACAAGCAAATAAAATTACATTTTAACACCATACTCAAGGTATTACTTTTTTCCCCTAGTTTTATTCATAAATGACTCCTGGCACCTGGGGAAAAAGACAGCTTTTTCAATGTCTTCATTCTGTTATGACCAGCTACCAAATAAACATGCAATCATTGTTTTAATTTATATATCGAAAGTTCTGGTGGGGGTTTTGAGCTTTGGGTGCAGGTGGTAAAAAATTTAAGAAACTAGGTGACATATTGCAGGGAAAACATAAAGAGATAACCCAGACAGCAAGGTTGCTGCTTTTCTTGGGTTGATAGCTAAGTATTTACCAACTTGTAATAAAGAGAAAAGCAAAATTGGATTTTCTTTCATCTATTGTCTAGAATAATTTCTTGCCCAAGAACATAATAAGCATGTGCACTATTCCTTATGCAGCTTAGTAAAAAAATTAGTTCTTTGAAGAGTCAATAGAAAATTAAGCAGTAAAGTCATAAGTTATTACAACTGCGAATATGCTTTCATCATATTATACTAAGTGTAAAGGTTGCCCTCCTTTTTTCTTTTTTTGTTAACTTACAGCTAGCATGGGAAGATGCATTATGACTGTTTCCCTTCAGCAGCAGTGAGCAGGCACCCCAACATGCATTCTTCAGTGACTGGAACCACAGAACTATTTGCAGCTGCTTGATGCTAAATTCAAGGCAGTTCAAATCTCAGCATTTTAATACTGCAGTGGTCAAGAAATTCTGTACTTGGAAAAATCACCTTCACATGACTATTCATCATTTCTAAAAAATTGTTCAGAGAGTAAAAGTCAAATCTGTCACCATGGCCTTATGTTTTTCATCTGGGAACTGCTTCATCTACATATTTTTCATCTGAAGGTTAAAATTCACCGTTTCCCCCCACTAGTTTCTGGTTGTAGAATCGTAAGTAGAAAGTCCTCTGCACTTGCACAGTGCTTTCAGTAGTAGACTTGACTTTCTCAGTCAACTGGTACTGAGTGGTCTAATGTTTTCCTTGGGATTAATTCATTTGGTTCAATACGCTGGAGGTCTGTTCACAGCACTGTGTTACTGTGAACGACACTGTAATGCCTGAGAGCTCACTCCACTGAACACTTACTGCTGATGAGAAGATGCTTTTGTCCTCTCATCAATAATTTAGAGTTGATATAGAATGTGGTGCTCTTCCTGCCTTAAAAATCCTTAGTGAAAACACACAATTCCCAGCCTCATCAGCACTGAGCTATACAAGTTTCCATGAAATCTCAGTCATGAAGCTGAGGGAAGCATGGATGCATACTGTTGGGATTCGTTTCTTCAAGTTTTCCTATAAGTGGTATTACAGAGTCTGTGTATGAAGCCCCTGTGTTTGTACTTCTGGGATAGACGCTGCACATGGCAGTGGCCCTCAAAAATAAAATAACCATTGTAGGATGTAGAATTCACTAGTAGAGATCTTAGTGCTGGGTAGATGTTCGAAACACATGACAGTGTTTTATTTTGGCTGGTTTTGGAATACAAATTTTCTCTTGCTCCTGATTAATTGATTGATTGGCTTTCGATCAAAGCAGCATGTCTTCTATCTTGCATCTGTGCAGGTCTCTAGGTCACCTGGTGGGGATTTCTGACTGGAGGTGACAAATGTCATATGCATCTCAAGTGAATTTCTTTCCCCCCCAAAAGAGACGGAAAAAATTTCTACTCCTTTCTGTGATCAAACACTAAAAGAGGAAAGCCCAAATGGAAATTGCAAGGATAACCACAAATTCACCTGTACCTGGCTCTAACCTCAGCAGTCTGACATTCTGAGCCAGCACATGCAAATCTAAGAGTGCAGATTGTGACCATGTGTTTGGCCTCTGACAAATAAGGCTTAAAAATATTGAAAAAGAAAAGGAAAAAGTATTTCTATACGTATTTGAGCTGGAATTCAGACAAAGTTGTAGTCAATAAGAGATGCCCAACACTTCCTTGCTTCAGGAAAGCCAGGAGCCCATTGGAATTTAAACATAAAATGTTTCAATATTTCTTTTCCACTTTCTGCCAAAACTAAGAATTGCAGAGACACTGTATGAAGAAAACAAAATAATTAGCCAAACTGTGATATGTTTCACAAGCTGCAGTTTCTTGGCAAAGCCCCTGGTGATTTCTCATTTCATCCAAAGAAGTTCTCTGACTCATACTGCTTAGTGGGAAAGTAATGCCTTTTCCCTTCCTCGTCACACACCACCATAGGAAAACATAAGGTTACTCAACAGAATTTACTGGCCACTCACTTGAAATAAAGACAACCCAGTGGTCTGAATCCAAGTGTCAGAGAGGCAGTGGCCTCTTCATTGCCGTTCAGACAGGAACCTCTGGGAGTATATTCACTCCTGTGGTCACCCAGCCATAACCCTTGGCCATTGGAAAAACTGGGCACTGACAAATGACAATACCCTTCAGTATCTCAGTTCCTTGATTTTTTTTCTCATATCCATGAGAAAAAGGAAAGTATGTATTTGTTTTTATGCTTCTTCACCATGAAATTTAGTGTTTCATTTGGATTAATGCTGTCCTGCATCCTCTCCCTCGATGCCCCAGGGGGAGGAAAAAGAAGGATCTTCCTGCTCTTTCTATGATTTTAGAGTGAGAACAGCCTATGCCTACACTGTCTTTGCCACACAGATGGTCTAAAAACCCATGAAATAAAAAGCAGAGCTCACAGAAAATTTCTCACAGGGTATGTGAGTTAGATATGGGCAGAGCTTCAGGAAGAACTGGCTGGTCCTAGTCACAGCCTAGTCACCTCTCGAGCTCCTTTGGATAACAAGAGATTTTTTGGGAAAAGGCCTACCCCACGGTCTCCTTATCCAGCTGGCTGTGGTGTCAAGATGCCTTTGCCGAGACAAAATAGCTGTGGGGGGGATTTTTAGTATTTTCCCTTGAGAAATAACAACTTACTAAAAATAGTGTCTGCAGATGAATATATTGCAGTTTGCAGACCCAGAGAAACCAACTTAGATCATTCACTTCTCTTTTCTCTTTTGCATGCGCTCCCTACACTTTCTGAACCTGAAATGAAACAGAATACTGAAACCCCGTGCCAGTTTCATAAAAGACTCCTGTAAAACTTCTGTGTTACAGAAGGGCACAAGGTTTTTCTCCAAAATCATCATATGACATAAATTTGTCTTGGATTATGAAACTTTAGAGGAAAAGGTGCATTTGGGGTTTTTTGCTTGCCATTTTTTTGGGTTTTTTTTTCTTAATCTCTTCTCTAAAATGAAACTCAAAATTCTTTTTTTATTATATGCTATATACCTATACTGAAACTGACAAAAAAGGAGAAAATTTATTTTCTTACCCTATTTGCAGTCACAGAAGTACTTATCCTCTAGCCCCAAGAGGATGACCAACATATGATGAAATATAATTCCAAATTTGCATCAATGCTTTCCCACCCTCACTGGTATTATAGGAATCAAAGGAAATATTTGTTAAAAATAGCTTGGATAAAAATCCAGTGATATCTTACTGCCAATGAAACCTCATGAAAGGGGAGAAACAGCTTTTCATCAAATTTAATATGAAGCAGATTTACGCATTTACATTTTAATTGCAAAATGTTAAAAGAAAAAACAAAACCCAAACCAATAAACCCTTTCTGCCTAAAATAAAAACATAAAAGGGTTGTTTTTTCCAGGTAATAGTGATTTTTAAATTCTCCTCAAGATGTTTCTAACATTATAGTGGATATGATTCCAATAAATGAGAAAGAGAGAGGCTGCCTGAGTGCATGTCTTGTAACAGAGTTGTGACACACTACTGTTTTGCTAAGAGATTACAAACTCAATGCTTTACGAAAACATTCTTGTATTTTAAAACAAAATCCATCCAATTCTTTATCACCTTGATTCTCTGAGCTCCCTTTTATTCACAAGAAGCAGGAATCTCCCTCAAGTAGAGCATCCGCTTGGGCTGCATCCAAAGATCTCACAGACCAGCTTCAGTGCCAGTAAAGCAGAGAAGCTCCTTTTCATTTTTTCTTAGCTCCCAAGATGTTTTGACTGGCTGAAAATGATGAAAGAGTTAACAACAGGCTGGCTGACCTGACTCAGTTCCAGGAAAATGGGGAAGAGTTGGGGAAGAGTTAACCAAAGCTTTATCAAGAAAGAATCAGACATGTTACATGAAACAGATGCCAATGTGTGGGGCTAGATGCAAAGCAAATATTTTTTTTAAAGTGCCTTTTTGCAGAATGAAAGGTCTGGTTGAGAGCAGCTTTCATGTTAATGCAGTGTACTTGGGTCTTGCCAAAGGCATTTCATTTCATGGCATATGCTGGTATGATTAAAAAGCATGCATTGTATGGAATTAAAAGGGTGCACTTTGGAAGAACTAAAAGTTGGCTCACTGACAGATTGCAAAGTGGTGAGAGTAACGAGTGGAACTATTTCCAGCAGATTCCCACAAGGATCAGTTCCTGGTACAACATCGTTTAGTATTTTCATCACGTGTCCAAACAATGATGTAAAATCAGTCCCAAGATGGTTGGGGGCTGGAGCACTCACTGTCTAAGAAACGGCTGGGAGAGCTGGGCTTGTTCAGCCTGGAGAAGACAAGGCTTCAGGGAAAGCAAAAGCAGCCTACAAGGAGGTTACAAAGAAAGCAGAGCCAGGCTCTTTACAGGGGTCTGTGGGAAGAGCATAAGACACAATGATCATAAATTGAAAGTGGGGAAGTTTCAACTATATATAAGGAAAAAGAAATCGCTATGAAGATAATCAGACATTGGATCGGAATGGCCAGGGTGGTGATGAGATCTCTTTCTTTGGAGATTTTAAAGATCTGATTGGATGAAGCCTGGAACAACCTTACCTGAATTCAATTTTGACCTTGTTTTGAGCAGAAACTCAAAGCAGGAGTAGATGGCTTCCCAAAACCTCCCCTTAGGAGGAATGCAATTTGGTTGATTCTGCCTGGAGAACGATTTGGGAATCCTGTTATAACTGGATAACTACTTCAAGATGTGCTCTAATGTAAGGCTACAGGGAAAAGCAATGGCTGGGTGTTATTTGGTCACTGCTGTCTAGAGTCCCACACAAAACCTGACACCTTTGTAGAGTGGAATTCCTAAGACAGAAGCAGCCAGTTGCAAGCGACCATCACCTCCTCAGGTACAGCCTGTGAAGTCTGGCACTGCTGCCTGATGGAGCTCTCCAGTGTCTCCTGAGCTGCTGCTTTTGCCATGTAAGTGGAGAGAAGGACAGCAAGGACCTGGATTTTGTCCTGTGCAAGCTCTGCAGGATTTCAGAGGGATGTTTCTATCACCCGAAACTATAGCAGCCCCTTACAGAGAAAAAAACGCATTGCACTACTGGGATGAGAGAGAGTACTTAGGAGCTTTCAGGCAAAGTTATACCAAGATTCAGTAACTGGAGGCTTTAAGTTAGAAAGTGGTAAATTCTAAATAAAAACAAAATTTAAAAATGCCACAGCTTCTTCAGAGTGAAGATGACTTCTCCCTTGTTGTCATTCAAAAGTACTGGCTATGATTTGCTGGAGAGCAAGTGGCCAGTGCTGGATCATGGCTCGGGTGGCCAGGATTTGCAGGCAGGCACTCACTGTTCTCTACTTAAAGAAATTTTCCTTTCCTGCCTGACTTGGAGTTGTTCTGGAGTCTTTCTGAATGGCAGAAACCTTTAAGACAACTCCACACTTTCACAGAAAAGCCTTTTTGCAGTAGCTAAGGGAATAATGTACATCATCTACCACACACAAATGTCAGAGGTTACATGAACAGCATCAGCACAGGTGTGCTGGAGCAGAAGGACCCTGACCTATATCACTAACTAGAAAGGCAAGCAGCCAAGAGATAAACCCATTTGACCATGGATAACAACCCTTCTGATGTGTTTTGCTGCACTTGCTTATTAGCTGAGATCCATTAAGATGAATTATCTAGATTCACGTGTTTTAGAAATGCCATTATGATAAAGCTCACAGCCTCAGATACATTCAAATACCTTGTTTTTAA
This sequence comes from Daphoenositta chrysoptera, assembly GCA_013397915.1. Taxonomy (NCBI): domain Eukaryota; kingdom Metazoa; phylum Chordata; class Aves; order Passeriformes; genus Daphoenositta; species Daphoenositta chrysoptera. The sequence continues at coordinate 32,663 of VZRO01006403.1, read as the reverse complement.
ATAGAAATCACAGTTGTATTTTTCTGTTATGTGAAATCCCCAACACTTATGTAATTTGAAGAGGCTTTTTAAAGCTTTTCGTAAGTGATGCAACTATTGACTCATTACTGCTTTGAGTTTTGACACCAGAGAATTGTGTTGGCTAGACCATCAATCTGCTAGACTCTGAATTCTTTGTTTTTTCAATAACAATCTGATGAAATGGAATTGTAACCTCATCTTTTAATGCAGTAATTTCTTACATTCTAATTTTGTACTTGACTAGCTTAATATTCCTAGGTGAAAAGGTTTTGTGGGATTTTTTTCCTCTGAGAAGACAATGTACGTCCCTTTAGCAGCTTTAGACACAAAAATACACATTGATAAGTAGTCCCTAATGAGAGGATGTGCAATTCCCTGACCACTTTTATATATCCCTATGTTGAAAAAGTTAGAGCATGAGTGGGATACTTATCATATCATAGTTAACTCATTCCCAAATCAGTTACCTTTTTGAAAAAAGTACCAAGGAGTATATGTTAGACAAATAAAACTTTGTTTCCTGCCTTTTGTGGAAAACCAACAGCTAAAGAGAAAGATGAGGAAATTAATTAATTTCTTGCAATATGCAATTATGTACTGCTCTGTTGCATGTGGATGAATAAGGTGTGCTGGGTGCTCACACATACTGCAAAATAAACAAGCCATTACACATCAACACATCACTAATCCAGCAGGAGTAATCTGTGGGTTGCTACTTCTGTGTACCTTGGTTATGAATTTAGCTTTGATTGCACACGTATGGAACAGTTTGCTGGCTCAGTAACCTCTTAGGTGCATAACCACTCCCCAGCAACTGATTTTTTCATACCTTTACTTACTTAGCAGCAGGAAAAGGACAACAGGCAGTCAAGGCACACTGGCATCCGAGGGCAGCATCTGTGGGTGCATGGCCAGAGCCAAGGGCAGAGCGCTGGAAAACGTAAGACAGATGAGGAGAGCAGTGACACCGGGAAAACACGACGGTCGCACACTTGACAGGAGGTGACAATATGACTTGTATCACACATGATACGTTCACTCTACCATTAATCACTTAAAAAAATTAATTACAAACATTCTTTACTCGAGTTGGAGAGTTCCATTTTGGTAGCAGGGAACAGGGTGTGCCACAGTGCTCTCCCTGTCATGCTGAGCCTACTGCCCTTTCGTGTTTTCTCTGCGGAGGATTTTTGTGACAATATCCAGTTGCCTCACACCTTGCAGATGATTGCTCTGCCCTTATCCTTCAGTGGAGTGGCAAGAGTTTTTCAGATTCCTGTTACACATCGCCCACTGGCCATCAGCTATTACCACCTTAACGAGAAATCACTTGATGAAAGGTGATTGAGTGGTTACTGTCCAGTACAAGGTTACAAGCTCATTATACTGCTTCCCCCTCCAATATTAAGCAATAGTGATAAGCCAAGAGTCTTAGCTGATACAAATCAGTGCATTTCTGCTATTTCAATAGCGTTGCCTTTGTTTTCATTATATTTAGCTTAAAAGCATTTACTCTTAGGTTAATTTAGATCCCAGCCTTTGGTTAAAGTGGGTTTCTGGGTGCCACTATTTTAAAATAGAAACTTGGGATAATCCAGGAATATTCTATTCTTTATTATTCTTTTAGTTATCAGGGATGGGATGTTTTAAAGATAAATAAGCTTTGGTGTTTAGCACTTGGGAGAACTTGGTTGCTGTTTCCCCTCAGAGCACTGAGGTTTCCTGTAAAGCTACTCTGGCTCTGGATTTACGTACCATTTGCAGAGGAAGATCTATCCACTTAAATCTTCCACCTCAGGTTTTGCTGAGTCAGTTTTATATATCAGGCTGCTAAAAAACCAAAAAAGAATGGGAAAGCAAAAAAAAAACAACGAAAGTAAGCTTCAAAAAAACAACTCCAGAGGAAGCTCACAGTTCCTTAAAGAGTTTTTCTTCTAAAAGCAAACCTCTACATTTGTTTTCATTAATCAGGTCTCTGCATCAGGTCTCTGCTGTGAACTGTTTCCACTAAACTAGAAGCACTCTATGCAGCCATCCTGTTAGGGTTGTGGATTTTAAGACACAATAAAAGTGACAGAGCTGAACAGATCGAGGTAAGCTGTTACAACACAAGAAAAAGCCAGAGCTGCCTCTTGTCATAGAGACATTTAGCAGGAGTACAAAACTGCAGTGAAAAAAAGCCTGGCAGTGTGATTCAGAACATACCACTAGGGGGGAATGATAGGGTTGCTGTACTTAAGTTTGGAAAAAAATGTTCTGAAAGGTTGTGTTGCTAGCACATACTCTATTTTGGTTCTGGGACTCATCCGCCAATGTCGTATATATTCTGAGTGGTAAAGGAACCACCTGATGTCCAGCTTCATTTCAGGGAAAGGGAGGGCATAGGTATGATGGGCACTAGAAGACAAGTTTGGATATACTCAGATTACTGGGGGATAGTTCAGAGGAGAGACACCTTGAAAGGTCAATGTCAGGAATGCAGCATGCTAATGATGCTAATGATATAAACAACCCCCGATATAGGTCTCGATTTGGTGAAGCACTTATGCACATGTCATACTTGAAGCACCTGGGCTGCTGTATTAATTTCAGCCAGGTGACCTGCATTCCTCCCCAGACAGGAGCCCCAAGCATTGCACAATCACAGAACTGATGTTTCTTGGCATTTATCCACACTCTTTGAATACGAAGATTAGTGCATCTTCCTCTTATAAAACTGCCTTCTGCTGGTGATCATTCTCCTGATTCCAGATGACTCTGATTCATGGCATAAGAAAAGCTTTCCCAAAGGATTCAATAGCTCTTTTTCCCAAAAAACACACATATTATCTGCATATATTTGTGTGTATCTCATCTTATCCTAAAAATAAACAAATCACTTCTGGGCCCCTATTCTCTCATATCCACAAGGAAAATATTGCCTGAGAAAACAGTATTAAGTTTTCCTTTTTTTTTTTTTTTACTTTTGCATAATAGGACATAATTTATTATTTGGCTTATAATAATTGACAAGGGTTCAGAAAAATGCAAATCTTACTGTTTTGATATCTTACACTGATTGTAACTTATCATGTCATAGGTCCTTTTAGCACCAGAGACATCATTCCGGTATAGTAATCCCTTCAGAGAATTCCTCCCAACAAATATAGAAGACCGTCATCATGATGAGAAAAAGCCTTTCCCCTAAAAGTGTTTATCATCCAAGAATAAATAGCAATGAAAATAATGGCTTCTCAAGACTTTAGAGGTAATAATCCATTTATAAGGAAGATATTGCTATGAGCATTGTACATAAGCCACTTACCCTTTCCAGTGTCTTACAGTCATCTGAATGTCAATTTAAAAAAAAAAGAAAAAAGAAGAAGATGAAGTTATAATGCTGTATCAACAGACAGCTGTCCTAGTGGGCACTGGGAGCACAGAATGGCTCGCATTGCTGAGCAGTGCAGTCACTGCCAAAGGAACGATGAGCTCACATTTCATTCCGATTCCCGTCCCGGTGTGGTCAGACCGCGGGGCTCTCACCCCTCCTCGCCCAGCTGACGCCCCTGCACTGCCCTGACACCAGATCGGGCTCGTTACCGTGTCTGGAATGAGCGTGAGCCACCTCTCAGCTGGCAAGCGCAAGGGGCATACTTGCATTCCCAGGTTGGAAGATTATCTCATTCAAGCACAGTTCTCCCGAAGATATATAAGTGCAGGGAGCGTAATGGTCCCTGCAGAGCTGGCCCGAGCCCTGGAAGTGTCAGCCCTACAGGAGCACAGCCTTCAAACACCAGCAAACATGACCATGATGATGAAAGTAGAAGAGCTGGTAGGTGCAACCTTCTTTCATTTGCTCACGACTACTTTTCCTCCTAGACTGTCATTAGACCAGGCAGAGAAAGGTGGCCTTTGTGGATCACTGATTTAGCAGGTTACCAGCACTGCTGTGCCCTAGGTGCAAACCCTTATATACTGTTCCTTATATTCTCATATTTTAATTTTAACTTTTCCTTGGGAAAGGGTCTCACCACAGATAAAACTACACAGCTGTTTGGATTTGGCATCACAGCACAGTTCACCAGGAAAAGACCAACCAAAGTCAGCCTATTTATTTGACTTTGTCTTTGATTTTAATTAATTTTTTTTTTGAGAAGCCAGTAATCTTATGATCACACTAAGTAATTCCAATCTAATAAGGGACTGGGACAACATATTAATGCAGGGAAACAACAGTATTTTGTAATACTAAATGAACAGCTTAATAATAGTATTGTTTTCTAATAATAAACTAACAGTTCCTACAGCCACTGCTGTTCATTATGTAAAAGAGTCTTTGAAAAATAATGTCTAGACCACAAGTAATGGGACATTCCACTGCAGGATTCAGACTGTCTGATCTGAGGGAGAAACTGGGAAAACAGGAATGATTCAGTAAAACACTGCATTTATTTTCCCAGATGGCTTTGTTAAGATACAACTGCCTAACTAGTTAATGCTGTCTTAAATTCTTTGGCAAGGTTCTTACAGTTTCTTCTGTATCAGACTCTATAACAAATACAATTTTACAAGGTGATGAAACACACCGGCAGTCTAGGCCACATGAACCACTCTCAAAATACACAACAGCCTCTACTAAGTTTAACAAATTATCTCTTTGTATGTACTTAATTGGGCATCAGAAATATTTCTGAAAACTATTGAAAGCTGTGCTGCTGCACAGCACCACATAGCTTCTGCCATTCTGCTATAAATGGGACTTCGGTAATGACAGTGATGGATAAAACCAGCCTTGAAATTACTCAGCAACCTGATTTAAGTGCATGGGAGACGTGCCCCAGCCTGTCACATCCCCAGTTCCCCCCGGCACAGGCAGAAGGGCCTGCCCTGGCTGTCACACTCCGGGAAGGGGCAGGAACAAGGTGCAATCAGCCCTAGGCAATCCATGTTCCCAGGTGGTGGCTCCTGCAGTCGTGAATCCGCTGGTTATACCATATCATGTTTGCATTTACAGGTGACTGGGAAGAAGGTGGATGATAAAGAGACTGGCAGCTTCCTCCCTGAGGACTTCAAAAATGGAGAGTATGAAGCTGCCGTAAGATTAGAGAAGCAGGAGGACCTGAAGACAGTCCCTGAGCACTCATTGACCCGAGGTGATGTGGCTTATGAGAAGGAGAAAAAACTAGAAGCAGAGGTAGGCTCTTGGGTTTTCTGCTTGGATTTTTATCATCCTCTGTGCATTTCCTGCTGCAGTCCTTGAAGTTTTGCCTGTCTCTTAGAAATACACGCATGGTGAGCTAGAAAAACCCTTGAGAGACCACCATGAAAGGAGGTTGGTCTAAAGTCCACTGAAGACCATGCAGATCTGCTCACCTCTCTAGCCCGTGGGCGCAGGCAGTGACACTTCGAGGCAGAACCCCCACAGTGTCTGCCTGAAGCCCTGAGGGCTGCTGCTGCCCAGGGTTCACCTGCTGCTGGCTGTCAGTGAGGAGGGGAATCAGAGCCAGAGAGACACCTTCAGCTTGCACACTTACGACTGCCAGCAAAAATAACTAACCCTCAAAAGATGTTAGAGTGCATTTCTCAAGCCAGAAGCCTTACTTACCATGAAAAAGTTCTTTTTATGAAAACATGCCATTACGCTTACCAGTACATTTGGGAAGAACAGTTAAAAATGCAACTCATACTGGTCTTCAGAAAAGTACCATTTTCTATTCCTGGAGCATGAAAATTCTCCCTAGATCCCTAAGAACTGATGCTTTTCTCCCCCAAAACACAGTAGCTGTAATATCTTTAATTTCTTTTTGTGAATAAGCAATCAACTGGCCTAAAAATTTAAAGCGATTTTGAAATGATAAAGTTTAGCAGGGGGAATAAGACTTTGTTCTAAAAAATGAAGAGTGAGAAAGTCAGTCTCAGAAACATTAGAATAAAAACTACTTCCTAAACTTCAACAGAGGCATCATTACTGGCTACAGAGATTTTTTTTGAGTTTCTTCAAAGCAGGTTCCTAAGAACTTCGTGGGTTTCCAGTTGATCCACAGTCAGTATAACTATTTTCCGTTAGGCCAATGATCTGCAGATCAAACCACAAATACAGAGAACAATAAAAAGAAGAGGTGGAAACAATTTGAATAAGAGTTCAGTTGACAACACTGTGTACCATATGACAAGGTGTCACCAATGTATTTACCCTTAATCACACCATGGGACAGGATCTGTCGTCTGTATTCACCCTGAGTTACCCCTTGTTTGTGAATCTCCCTTCTGAAGTCAAGGACACCTCACGGGATCTCAGTTCAGGCAACACATTTGCCCTTGGTGCCAGCAGTGCCCCACACTGACTTCATGCCCAGATGCTTTTTACAAGCAGGTGTGGAGAGGTCTTGAACATTTATTGAACTGCCCCACCAAGGACACTGAGGACATTCTTTGTGGCTTCCCAAAATGTAATAACAGTTGCTGAGTACAATGCTAAGATCATTCTAAACCTTGTTCTTCACTTGAGGGTATGTTTTTAAGCAAAGACAATTAAGCTCCAATAAATTAGGGGCTGCATCATTTAAAAAAAAAAAAAAAAAGATTTAAGAAAATCGCTTGGTGGAAGTCAGCTAAAACTGCAGGAGCTTTCCAGCTCTCATAAGCTGCACATGAGATTTTTTAAATTGTTGTGCCAGAAGAGATTGCAGTACTGCCCTGAGTCCTGCTCTAAATTCATGTCATAATCTCTGGCTCAAGAAGAAATTAGGAAGAGGTCTAATGGTATATGAAAAACTATAGATGAGGTAGAATTTCTCCCATAGTTAACAACTTATTCTAATGATCAATTAGCCCTATCTGCAAAACGAAAAAAAAAATAAACCAGACAATTTATTTCAAAGTTCATCCAGTCTTAATTGAATTCAGCTGAACAGTATCACATTGCTGTCCTGCCACTCTGAAAGAGAGAGGTGGTCACACAGCTCAACTTGCTGCCTTCCGTGATTTGTTTCAGCTGAAGAAGAAGAAACTAGAGGCCAGGTCAAAACTTGAAAACTTGGAGGATCTTGAAAAAATTATTCAGCTGAAGAAGAAGAAAAAATGCAAGAAAGTGAAAGTGCCTGCTTTAAAGAAACCTGAACCAGAAGTTATTGTAAGTTACTTCAAAGTACCTTATTCTGGGAAAGCATTAATGGGGGTTTGTGCCACACACATTTATGCTCTCTATATTCTTTTCATCAGACAGGACCTGTGGATATCCCTACATTCTTCAAAGCTGCACTGGAGAATAAGTTGCCAGTAATTGAAAAATACCTGTCAGACAAAGGGGATCCAAATGTCTGTGATAAGGTACAGTCTTCTGCCTAATGCAAAGCCTGCTACAGGAGAGAGCAAAAATAACTTTTACCATGACGTTTTGTAGATTCCACTCTTATGAGAGGAAAAAAGAGGTGGGGGAAGTAAATAAATGCTGGAATTTTTGCACATCAAGTTTTCTAGTGGCCACTGAGACCCTTCAAAGTCATATTACCTCAAAAGAGTCTTTATATTTAAAAGAAAGTTGTTGGTGCCCAGGAGAACCTGATTTTTCATAACAGGTGATCTTCCAATGCTATGGAAAAGGAGATAAGAAATTTGTCTCCAGAATAACAGAAATAAGTGGCTGCCCTGACAATCCACAATGCATCAGCTGCATTTGCAAAACACAGTGCAGCATGTTGGATGGGGAGCTCAACAGGTGTCATTTTAAATCTGGATGCCATACTGCAGATACTTCTTCCATCCTTTAAAATGCTGGGTAGGCGGCTCTCAGCTATCAGGTTGCTATTAAAATTTAGCAGATTTCAGGTGTCAAAAGTATTAGCTCTTTGAAAGGAATCAGCATGGAGTATGTATTTGCCATCATCCTAGGGAGGAGGGGAGATGAGATTTAAAGGTATTTTTGTGCCTTATGTAACGTCTGACTTTGCACTGTTTCGATTGCCAGTTCAAACGCACTGCACTGCACCGGGCGTGCTCTGAAGGACATCTAGAGGTCGTGAAAAAGTTGGTGGAAGCTGGAGCCCAGCTTGAACAGAAAGACATGGTATGCACGTCCACTCACACCTCTCTCCAAAAACTGCTCATTGTTTTAGACATACCAGGAGAAGCATTTAGAGAAGTGCTTCTTTATAGAGGAGGAGTATTAAAAGGCCTTACAACGTCTTTTAAGTTTATCCTTGAAATAATGCTGTTGAGAAGAGGTTTCAGGAGGGAATGTCTGCCTCCCTGTGCCAAAATTGTTGTTGGAAAACACAGAAGTGCTGGCCAGGAGAGTGGCACAAGCAGCAAACCCTTGGGTAGGGTAAGAGGGATGAGGTCAGCCTGCAGCAGGTGCGGAGATCGCGCTGTCCCTCGCTGTCCCACGCTGTCCCTCCCTGTCCCACGCTGTCCCATGCCAGGGTCAGCACGATGTACACATTTGCCACCAGGATTTTAAGGCTGTGCTCGGGAGAGCCCTCTGCTCCTCTGGAATGCCAGCCACAGGGGTTCCTGAGTATCAACAGCTTCTGCAGCTGTTTCTTTGCTTCTCTGCTCTTTGTCCCTTTGCTCTGTTCTTTGTCCCTTTGCTCTGCTCTTTGTCCCTTTGCGGGCCAGCCTACCTCCCCCTTGCTTATCCCAGCAGGGCTCACAGAGGCTGAGAAAGAGGAGGAATAACAGGCACAGCAGGACCATCAAGGGACATTCCACTCTTTCCAGCACAGCTCAGGGCAGAGATACTGAATCTTGGAGAGGAAAAGGGTTTTAATTCACTTTGTGGACTTGCATAACTTGGGGATTTGTTTGCTTGTTTTTTAAAGAGAACTTTTCTTTCCCTCGAGCCTCATTTCTATGCATTTTAGAACCCAAAAGGCATTGAATAAAAAATATTAACTAGCACATACCAGCCACATACCTGGCTAAAGATAACTTCTAAGCTCACAGAATAGACAAAACACATCCTCTCTCACAGCAGCGTTGCCAAGATCTCTGTCTTTAGGAGCAATATGCAGTGAGTGTGAAGAGTGAGAAATTCACAGTACTGCAGAAATTAGGGCAAAATAAGAAAAGCTGTTACTATAAACAATTCAGTTATCACAGTGAAGTGCTCTAGGTTAAATTGCATAAAAATTAATTTGGATTAATTTAGAAATTTGATAACAATACTGTTTTTTTAATATAATGATGTATCAAAATACTTCTAATTTCTTTTTCCTATTAAAGCTTCATTCTACAGCTCTGCACTGGGCATGCCGGGGAGGGAACCTAGATGTTCTGAAATTCTTACTGGACAAAGGGATAAACATAAACGCAAGAGACAAGGTACGTGCTTCTGGAACTCCGCAGCTTTTTTAATTGGAGACGGAAAGCTGACCCGTACTCCCAGCAGATAACTTCTGGCAGCTGTTTTTGAGGCAGTTTTTAGCTATTTCATGCCACTGACCCCTTCCTCCCCTGACCCCTCAGCTGCTCAGCACGCCCTTGCACGTGGCTGTGCGAACGGGTCGCTACGACTGCGGGGAGCACCTGATCGCCTGCGAAGCAGATCTCAACGCCAGGGACAGGGTGAGTACGGGCAGCTGCCACCCGCCTGCAGCTCGCTGCTCTCTGCCCGCGCCGGCCCCTGAGAGCCCCGAGCTGGTGGCAGGGCCAGCCCGGCAGGACTGACCTCGGCTCCGCCTCCCTAGGAAGGAGACACACCAATGCACGACGCCGTGAGGCTGAACCGCTACAAAATCATCCGGCTCCTGATCCTGCACGGAGCAGATCTGACCCTAAAGAACTCTGTAAGTAACAGCACAAAATCGAGGCGATTTTAAAATACTTTAAAATAAGTTTCCCACAAGAGCAGTTACATAGGTTTCAAGATCGAGAGAGACTATTGTGAACAGACTCTAATTAGATCATGTTAGAGCTAATTAAAGCAGAGCTGAGACAGGCGAAGTGTAACTTTGGGGAGGTCAGGGAAAAGAGGAAACCCGAGTACCTCTTTTAAAACCAGAACCCACTATCTGCTACTTAGACAACATCACACCTTTCTATGATTTATTTTAATTACTCATATAATACATTGAAAAGATATAATAGACACTTACTCTGCACAACTCCTGGGCTTCAACCACCACTGAGACAACAAAGACCTTAGCTTGAAAGAGAAATCTCCTTTTTGTTAAGCCCACAGCTGAGGGCCAGGCCCAGCACCACACCTGGATGACTGGCTGTTAACTTCACTGCTGGGCAACAAATCCCTGTGGCTGAGCAGAGAAGTCCCACAGCTGGCTGTGCTCGGAGCCACTGCAGCAGCAGCAGCGTTGCTGGAGCTCTGTGACCACCTTTTACAAGATAACACCTGACAGACTCTTCCCCCCAAATCCAAACCTAGCAGCAGTAGCACGGGTTTTACCATTGCCAGTCAATGTTTTTGATTGACAATCAGTCAAAACTCCGGGGGACAAGGAAGAAAACAGTCACTGGACCACTCTGTACTCCCTACTCTCTGCCCACCTCCCTCGAGAGGGGCTGCTCCCAGCATTATCCCTCATCAGGGTATGACAGATGGAAGGGACAGCCCCAAAGGCCAGAGACTTGCTCTCAGATTTTGTCTGCACAACAGAAGTTGGTCCTACTCAATTCCTGTGGTTCATACTCTAATTAAACTCCTACCCGAATTCTGAATTAAATGGAAGAGTGTCTTACTGAGACTGCACTTAAATATAATGTCTAAGCACTTGAAACTAGAACAAAAGAAACACCTGCATGTTCTGCTGGTCACAGCATTTGCTTAGGCCCACTGAAACCCAGAGAGTTTTCATCGTGGGTCTGACCAGGACTGAGACCAGATCTGTAGAGCAAAAGTACTCTGACCTCAGGTGGGCGAGAGTAAGTCCAAGCCTGCGTGTGCAGAAGGGAAAACACATAACTCAGATGCATTCAACAAGTATTTGCCATCAGCAGATGAAAATAAATCTTGCTTCCTCTGTTTCTTTTAACCAGGAAGGGAAAACCCCTATGGATCTTGTTCTTCAGTGGCAGAATGGCACCAAAGAGATATTCAACAGCCTGAAAGTCAATTCCAAAAGGAGTGCCCATCTCGGTAAATTCTGAAGAAAGAAATCAGACCATGCATTTTGCTGCTTTGAAATTCTTCCTATGAACCTGGATGAAAATGTCCTTGAACATCTATTGAAAATATTTATGGCACTGGATTATTTGAGATGCCTTCACTGAAAACTGCAAAAAACCTGCAAAGAAATTATTTTGAAAGACAGGTTGAGTGTTAAAATTCCACTAGCTCTAAAATGGCTTTATTTATTTCTATTTATTATTTATTTATTTAAAAGTAATTTTTAATGATCCTCGATATTATTTAAGGTTTTTTTTTTAGATGCAACTGCTCTAAAAGCAATCTTTGCCAGCAATATAAATCCTTTTGTCTTAAATGGCAGCATTTTCAACTATATTAGCAACTTTCCTCAAGCCTTCCAATAGCTCTAAATAGCAAACTTGCAACTGTTGCCTTGTCTCGCTACTAAAATAACCTGTGAATTGTGTGGTGGTATGTGGAAGAGCACTGGGAGAAGTATACTGAGGTGCCAAGTGGATTTAATGAAGTAGTTCAGTAACGGTGTTTACGCAGAGTTTGGCAATCGTGGTTGATAACGAGCTTGAGGACAGAGCTCCAACCACAACGTCCCCGTTTGGACTGAAGGATTCAGACACAATGTTGTGAAGGTGAGAGGAGGCAGTATCAGGGAAGTGAATTTTTTTAAAACTAGACTACTACAAAGTATGATGATAGAAGAATGCAAAATCAGATTATGTATATTTGTAAATTTGTACTGCTTTTTCTGTACATTTTGAACTGATCCATTTCAGATTAAATAAACAGAGTGGTTCTTTTTACTTGCTGGAGTGGATGATGGAGTGGTGAGTGTGCATGAGGTTAATTTCATCTCCCTTTAAAGGAAGTTCACATCTTTGCTGTAAAATTATTAAAAATTAAAAAGAAAGTCTCAGCTGCCAAGAGCAGCCATCCCTTGAGCAGCCATCCCTGCCACTGTTAGATAAACCCCATCTCTTACTTATTTTATTAAATGGAGGCACATGTGAAAGCAGAAAGTCAGTATTTTGAGTAGTTAGTAAAACAAAGTTACAGTTCTATTACTCAGTTTGATTTAAAAAAATATCATTTCATGGTTAGTCACTACTATGTAGAGCACAAGACAGCTCCAGTTATCCAAGCCAAGAGAGATGCCAAGTCCTGTTAGGAAAGGCAGACACTTCTCCCTCTGCTTTAGCAGAAGCAGAACAACCTTCAGTGCTGCCAGCCAGGGCATCATGTCCCATTTCACAGAATCACAGAACAGTCGGGGCTGGAAGGGACCTTTAAAGCTCATCTGCTCCAACCCCTCTGCAATGAGCAGGGACGTCTTCAACAAGATCAGGTTGCTCAGAGCCCTGTCCCACCTGGCCTTGAATGCTTCCAGGGTTAGGACATCCCACCTCTCTGGGCAACCTGTGCTAGTGTTTAACCGCAGTCATTGTAAAAGACTTCTTTCTTGTATCTAAACTAAACCAACCCTCCTTTAGTTTAAACCCATTACCTCTTGTCCTATCACCACAGGCTGTGATGAGAATTCTGGAGAAATCTTTCTTATAAGCCCCCTTTAAATACTGAAAGGCCCCAATAAGGTGGTGCTGGAGCCTTCTATTTTCCAGGCTGAACAACCCCAGCCCTCTCAGCACTTCCACACATGAGAAATGCTCCATCATCCTTCTTACCATCTTTGTGGCCCTCTCTGGACACACTCCAACAGCTCCATGTTCTTCCTGTGCTGAGGACCCCAGTGCTGGACACAGCACTCCAGGTGGGAGAGCAGAGGGGTATTAGATGCTGCATTCAGTTAAATTTCTAATTATCCATTGGGTGGCCTGGCAGACAAATGTGCCAGAAGCTCTCACACTCCTTCACCAAGCCATGTCAGCTGGCTTTATAGTCTGCCAAAGCAATGTCCTGAGGTGGAGTCAGAAGTGGGCAGCAAAGAGTTGTTCCTGGAGTGCCAATTTCGGAGTGAATTCACCCAGACCCCACAGAGAAGCAAGCAAAAGAGCCCCCTATTGTCTGCAGGCAGCTCTCCTAGACTGAGACCAACAGCTTCAGACACGAGACCTTTCTCACATAAGCACCATAACTCACCAGTGTCACCTTGCCAGCCGTAGGCCTAATTTGTGAACACATCCTTCTCCGTAAGAATTACGGAACACCTCCACTTGCTGCCCTTCTCTGCAAGTCACAACTTCCCTGCTTGTTTCTGCACAATTACCCAGACACTGGGTAATTGCAGGAAATAGAAATGACGTCTGTGCTGGCTCACTCAGTCTGTTCATCACCTAGCCAAGCAGCAGTTCAATTGTTTAGGCACCCAAGTGGCCACAGTAATGTGCTTCAGGAAACTGGGGGAGAAGAAACTTTTCAATCAGCTCCTGAAGCACTGTATCTAATAAAGGGCAAAGAGGCAGAGTTGAATTTTTTAAAGTCAAACAAGTAGCAAGAAGAATCTCGAGCATTCAAAGCCTCCTTCCATATTTTAGTTAGCTTTTGTCACACTCCAGGTAGGTTATTCTCTGGCCAAAGCAAGATTAACATGTCATTCAGAAAATTGCACCAAACACATTTTTGCTTCTTCTCTGGTTAGAGCATTGTTTTAGAGGTAAGTCCATAAATGACAAACTACTTTATGTATATATATATATATATATATATATACATACACACACATATATAAAAAAACTCCCCAACACCTATAATAAAATGGATTCAAATCACAAAGTCAAGAAGTAAGAACATACAGGAAACATATTTCATATTTGTTGAATGAAGCAAAAGCTGTTGTAACTTACACAAGCATTATATAGAACTGTTAAGTCTATGAGAACTTCATCAATTCTGCTCAGTCCAGTTACCAAGAGCTCAGAAATGACCCACTGCAGGATTTCTGCTATATTTCACATATTACAACTTCCACTTTTCAACTTGCTGTCAGGCACCAATAGAGAACTGGAATACTCACAGTAAAACTGGCTCAACAGTATCTTAGTACAGTAGCTTACATGATTTTTATATTCATTTAATGAAAAGAAAAACTTCAGTCAACATTTGGAAGAGCTCTGAAAATGCTCTGCTGATTATATCTGTTTGATTGGTTTTTTGGCAGCCAGATTAGGTTTATTGAGGCATGAAAAGGAAGGAAAATGGAAAAGCAAGAGGCAGCAAAATGAACACGTGCATAGACAACAATTTCAAAGTAGGATGTAGAGAAGGAAAAGGTGCAGTAAAGATGATGTGAGGTGGAGGCTGCTCAGGCCTAGGTGAGACAGCTCCTACACTGCAACAGCCCCTGCTGAGTACACATTCAGTGTAACCTTGGGCTCTTCCTTCCCACCTCTGGCAACCATCTAATGGTACTGTTTGGTTTTAAGTGCTGCAGGATACAGATGGTCTTTGGGATATGTATCTGGCAGGTTAAGTCAGTCACTCCTACTGTAACCCAAATCCAAGGTATCCTTAGCAAATTGACAAATCCTGGCATCTTCATTATAGCCATTGATCACAGAACTAAATAGGAAGCAATTTTTTTTTTTTTACTCTACTATTCTTCTTCAGCCACTTGAAGATAAACTTCATCTACTGGCTTGCAGTGAGATGTGTTTAAAACCTGAGAAACCAGAAGAGCTAGACTATAAAGGCATGTGTTCTCAGATATGTTTTTAATAAAAAAGGAACGCACATGTAAAAGTGAAAATTTCCATGTTAGAAATGTTCTGTTGAGTTAGCATTAATTCCAGGAGACCTAAGGCAGGGTGAAGAGCCAGTCTCCTCAGCTTGGCCAGAAGTCCAGCATGACCTTTCAGATGTGGTGAATACCATTCAGCAGTCTCATCCACACAGCTTTCCTCACTTGAATGCTGGAAGAGTAATTCTTCTGCAGACTAAGCAAGGTAGTAAGGGAAAAATTAGGTTGGCTGGAAGTCAGAGGAAGACTCAACACTGGGTAGAGATGGAGGCTCCTGTTCACAACTGGTTCAGTCCTCAAACTTGAGTCTTAGCTTTTTTGCAGGCTGGCACTGCTGTTTCTTCCTCCTCAACCTTGCGAAGCTTCTTCACTGTGTACACCACTCCACAGGCACTCTTTCGAGTTTCTGGAACATACAAGCAGAAGCTGCAGTACCAGTACTTCAAATAATCAAATAAAACACATTTAAGGCATACTCAGTTCAGGTGTCCATGCCCCAAGCACAGTTGGACACGTTGAGCAACCAGCCAGTCAGCACACACAGCAGGGAAGCAACCTGCACAGGCAGGAGCTCAGGATTCACTGCATTACAGAGTGGAGAAACTGCGGGGGGAAATACAATGGTAGGTGTAGAATTATAGCAAACCAAGGAAAACTGAGGTCTGCAGGGGCTGAGGAGCTGCAGAGGCACAAAACCATAGGCGACCAGGCTTAGTCAGCTCAATAATCACAGAAGGACACATTCTTGAAGCACTGTCAAAAGCACTTCTGAGTCAAACATACTGTTCTTAAAAAAATACCAAAAAATACAATCACATACCCCAGGATTCTTAGACTGTGTGGGCACAGCTGTATTGGCAGAGGACCCCCTACATACCAAGGAAGTGACTCGATGGTATTCAAGAATTTTATTTACCGAACCCTCAGCATTAATATAAAATACTGGTGTGTGATGTTACCCAAATCCCCACATTTGTCAAATAACCCACTTGGAGCCCAATCCAATTTTGTAATTACCGGCAGGAAGCTTCTCTGCAAAATTTGAGTTAGAAGAGATTCCCTACAAATACTCTATTAGCAAAGAGGCTCTGCAAGAACCTTGCCAAAATATATTGACTTATTCTGGGCTAGTATGCTCTCTGGGACAAGGGAAATGACACCTGTGATTTAATTTCAAAGATAAGACAGATGACAGGCTTGAGAAATCCCACATAAATTTGACAAAAATCACTTCAACACTCTCTATAGCTCTATGTAGATGAGTAGCAGGCTGAAGAAAAACCTGTTGATTTTGCCATGAGTTTGAAATGATCCACACTGAGGAATGAGTCAGAAATAATCCACATACTAAAGCATCAAAAAGGGATATGACTAAGGTTGCTTATGCACACATGCTGCAAAAAGGCAAATGCAAAACACATGCATACCCATTTTTTTGAAGTCAATCACTTAGTTTCTGTCAGCATTCAAACCTTTCTGAGATGGAAGTTTCACTATGAAGCACAGCAGGCAGGTCCCTATTTTGGTTCAACCATTTATGACTCATTAATGTGGTTGAGCGAGTCCTCTGGCGCAGACAGCACCATCAGTTCAGCCATTGATTTGCCAACACGGCAATGAGCAAAAATAAGACACCCTTGCCACACACGCTCCTCGTGCATCGGACAAAGAAGCTAAAACCCTGATCTGACTTGCCCTGTAAAGTCTCAGACCTTTTGAAGAATATACATCAAAGAGAACTTAGTTTAACAAATGCACATGTTACTTAGAGGAGCTCACAGGTGCTCACCTCCATGCAGCATGGTGGCTCTGCAGTTGGTGGACACAGCTGCCTTTGCTTCGCTTTCCGACAGGCCAAACAGCAAACCTCTGTCACTGCTGCTCAGGATCAAAACACATGGAAGCAACAAACACAACAGGGAAGTCTCTCTGTATGATAGGTTTGCTTACTCTACAAATAACTGGGAATTAGAGAAGCTGTAACTCAAAGTGACATTTTGCATAAGGTTACCCAGAGGCAGAGAAATGAGGCACCCAATTCTCCTGGCTGCAGTTCCCCAGCAGCCCTCCTGGAAAGCTCCTGGCAACGTTGCTTCTTTCCAGACAAGAAGCTGTACTTTTAAAAATAAAAGTCTGTCAATGCAGGAACATTTTAGATATGGATAATCAAGCAAAAAAATTACCCCACGGAAAATTTCAGTTTTGGGGACACGGCACTGTCTGATACAAAAGCATTAAGCTGAAGTTTCCAGCTACCTTAGCAGGGATGACACCACATTAGCTATGTTAATTTGGGTTGAGCCTGACTGCTCATTTTAAGAGGGAAGAAAATGTTGCACGTAAAATCCTTCCAGGCCACACAGCCTCCCACACGGTTCTCATGACTCAGAGCACGCTCCTTCCCTTTGAGGGACAGGCCAGATATGTGCTTCTGGGGTGGGGAGAGTAATAAAAATGCATCTGAACTCCTAAAAGAAGGGAAGAAAAGACACTCTTCTTTGTTTCTAGAACACAACCACTTATTTAACACTACATGTGTACCTAAGGACTGGAAAATTCAGAACAGAAGTAGTTACTGCTCAGATAGGAACTTCTAATTTTACATAAATGTAATTTTATAGCTCCTGCTACTAAAAATGTGGAGATACTAAGTAATAATTTCTTGTTCGGTTCCCAGTGTACATAGATTTTCATGGGTTTTATTCATTTCTCCATTTATAGCCACACAACATTAACGCTTATCACAACAAAACATTTCTGTAGCTGAACACAAACATTATTATTTACAGTGACTGCTCATGCCACCCCATGACCAAATCTATTGCCCCTTCCACACACACTCAGAGCCCTGGTTCATTGAATTGGTCACCAACATGCACCACTGTATAAAGTTCAAGGACTGTAAAGGAGGAAAAGAATTTCAAAACCACTTTAAACTTTCAAATGTTACTACTAACTGCTGCCTTTGACTCTGGAAAAGGATACAGATTAGCCACATCGTAAGGACCTCGGAGTTCTAGAGGCTAAAACAAAACAAAGAAGTTTGGATATGTGAGTGCCCTCGCTTGCAGGCTGACAGTGTGAGCAGGCAGGGCCAGGCTACCAGATAGGCAAGATTAAATGCTACTGAAAGATACCAGGAAATCTACTGAAGACTAGGAAAGCTACTGAAGATACTAGGAAATCAAGCAAATATCACTATTTTGGCAAATAGAGTCTCCATCTGGGAGAAAACTGTCATGGAAAATACCACAGCAGCAGCAAAAAAATCCCCCAAAACCAGTAAAACAAACCAACCAACCAAAACCAAAAATACCCAAGCCCACTATACAATTCTTTGGTAATGGCAACCATATTTAAACGTACAATTTTTATATGTTTAATGTGTAATTAAAGCTGTATTTTCAGCCACAGATAAATCTTAAAATTGTTCTGGCTTAAAAAAAAAATCTGGGACTTACCCTTTCAGCTGCACTAGATATAACTATGTTCTGGAAAACAAAAGAGAACAAACATTCATCTGTCAGACAGCATCAAGAAATGAAAAAAAAATCAGCAAGAAACAAAGACTTTATGAGCATTAGCTAAGTTCAGGCTCAGAGCACAATTAAACATCAGAGTATCTCATGCCCTCAGATGAAGTGAACTCTATCAGGGTGGGAATCTTAATTTGGGGACATGATGAAACTCAGTTATTGCCCTGTCCCCTACACAGACAGGAGCACAGGCACAAGCCCTCCCTTGCAATTACAAACCTCTCACAGCCAGATAGAAGAATAACTACAGCACCTTTTGGAGGGATAGGCTAAGCAGTGTAAGTGTCAAGAGTGATGGCATTAAGCGAGCACCTATCAGCCTGTATCTTTCATAGCGGAATTCAAAGTGTCCTTAAGGATAAAGAAAACAATGCAGAGCTGCAGGCAGAGTTGCAAAGTGTCACCTTTATTTACACCAGCTGCAAAAGGCCCCACATGAACAACAACACACCCTGAGCTGTAACAGAAATGGATTTAGGAGTCCAGGATCCCCCAGAAGCAGCTTACAGATAGTGCCTTGAAGCAGTTTGGTGCTCCCAAATTTTCAGCCTATACTGTTGCAGTATGACTCAATGCTAAGCTTAGCATTCATGTTGGCCTTGACCATACTCACACTGGTTCAGGAAATGTATCTACACCTAGGCAGTGGCTGCCACTTTGTGCCACACACTCATTCCCTCAACACTGGCACCCTTATGAAAATCTCCAGGCAGAGAAATTCTCCTTTCTCTCCCAAAAGGTTTCTGCAGAACAGGTATGTGACTACACAGGGGCTGGCAGATCCCACAGCTCAGCTGCCAGAACTCTTCTGGAGGTAAGCTCCAAGGATGCTCACCTAGGGGGAGCCTGTTTTGCTCAGGTGATAACTGCAGCAGCAAAATCTCCTTGCACCTTTTATTATACCGAATAAAAGGCTTTGGGAATTCCTGCTTGAGTGGGTGAGAATGAGAATTGTGCTGAGGCAGAGACAGACTTTCCCTCTCTGAGGTAACACATCACACCACCTCTGGTTTCAAGGTGGGGCTTTAGACCCCTTCCCCACTCAGCTTGGCTTCTCCTGTCACCTACCCAGCACAAAGAGCTGGGCAGGCACTGGAAGAAAATGTCCTGTGTACAGCTGGAACTGAACAGCTGAAAGACCTACGTGAAAATGAGTGCATGTTCACACTGTGCCCAAGGTCTCCTCGTGTGCTGAGGAGGAGAGAATGGGACAGATGACTCTGCCAGAAGCAGAAGCCATATATATATCACAGTGGCTTAACAGCACACAACCTGATGGAGCCTAGGACTTTTTTTTTTCTGAACAGTTCACCTTTAAAACAACTACACTATGGATCCCAAAAGTGGTTTTGAGCCTCAGTGGTGCTTACTGCAAGAGTTTGCTGGGAAAATTCAAGTCTCCTGCTCCAAACTGTAGCAATTAATGCCTCTCATGCAGGCTCAGAGAGGCTCCCAGAGCAGCTGCATGAGATCTCAAACCAGCATGGGACTGTGGATCACTGCTGTGCATTGGAGATATGCTTTGCCTGGTTCAAAGGCAACTGGTTTCCATGAGGGGGATGGGTAAGATGGAGGAAGGAGACAAGACCAGACAAGAAAAGCACTGCTGGTGAGTGAAGGAGAGGCAGGCAAAGGCAAATCCACGGCAAGAGCTAAAGGGAAAAACTCAAGGGCAAAACACTGTCTCCCCAGGTAAAGCAGACAGCAGCTGTTCACAGTACACTGCTCCAGGCAGCCTCCAACTCGGTTTCCAAAACATGGGAGGTGAGGGACTTGGGCTACACACACCTTCTGTCTGGCAAGCCAGGTGAGTCTCTCCTTCATTCCCTGCACATTTTAATGTTTTAAAGACACTGCTCAATGCCAGCCCTTAGAACACCAGTAAATTTCTGAGTTTCTCTGCCCTGCTATAACAGAGGAGGAATAAAAGGATCCAAAAGCTACTACAGGTTCAGCAACTACGTGTTACAGAAGGCAAGAGTTGCATGCCAGGTGCCAATGGAAGCAGCCTATGGACCAGCCATCCCATGTCTCATTTAAACAAGGGCCTTTACCTCACTATTGATAGAGGCAAACTCTCAATAAAGGCTAATAACCATCTCTGCTGGTCCACAACCTACTGAGTCTGAAGGCAAAGAACCAAGACAAGCTAGCAGTCCTCTTCCAGTGCCTAACAACATCTTGTCACATGCAGCTCCAGCTGATTCAGCACAGATGAAACACTAGTCTGACAGATGCAGAATGAAAGGGCACCATGCACAGACCGAGCACCTGAACACCTCGCTTGCCCTGTCCATGACATCAACTCAACTGGTGCTCTCCAGTTCACCAACAACCATTGAGAAGCACATCTTGAACTGCACAGAGCAAAGAGGAGCAACATCAAAAAGGGAATCCCAAAGGAAAGGGGTCTGGTGTGTATAGAAGTCATGTCCAAGTCAGTACTTTATGTCATTAACTGCCAGAGCTGGGCTTCGCAGGAAAGGCTGTGCAAATACTTCTTCTGTAGCACCAAGGAAATTAATGTTTGACCCACCTGGCTGTCCTATAAAAGCTGCCATGCTTGAGGAGAACTGAGCTAATGATGGATCTACTTTTAATTTGCCTTCCAAGCTCTATATCCCACTTCAGATTTTCCAAATCCAGCTGCCACTCAGATGCCAAATCCAGATTCTCTGGATTAGCTACATGCAGCAGAGGCCAATTACAATGCAGAAGGGGGAGCTACAATTTCTGTTAACTTTGATATGCACTAAGATATGACCCCCTATTAAAAAGCACTGCCTGAGAGGACACAGCATAACAGACAGCTTAACCTGGCAGCCTGGGAGGAGGTAAGTTATGAAAGCAATGGGTTACAGGAATCTCAAAGTTACTTCTTCCTTGGTTTCAGTAGCATGGAAGAATGCAGTTCATCTGACTGCAGCAAAGCCTTGGCTGACAGCCAGATAGCTGTTGGGTCTATTTTGGACACAGGGAATTTACTAACCATTTAACAAAACGAGGTTTCTACTTTCTTTCTTACTGTTTTCTCGCCCCCATATTGAAAGTATACAGTCAAAAAAGGGCTTTTGGTCAATCAGAAATATGAATGGGAGGATTTTAAAGAAACACATGGATTTCAGTTCTAGTGCAAACCTTAGATGTTTGGTGTTTTCTCCCCCCTCCATCCCCTCCCATCTTTGTTTTGGGAATTGCATACCATAACAATACATGGGTTGCTCTGGAAAAGGAATCTAACAGCTTGATAGCTTAAGAAGAAAGCATGCAGTGGTGCAAGACTGGAAGTATCTGGAGCTAGAATGATTGTGTCCTTGTGTTAGTAGGCTAAGATTTAGTCACAGCTTCAGATGCCCTGGCATCAGTCCCATTTAAAATGGCTCAGTCTGTACAACTCCAGAAGAATTTGAACTGAATTAATTACCTTGTTTTCACTTTGAGAGCTTACCTTTCCTTTGCAGATCTGCATCAGGCTGATGGCATTTGAAATTGTGTATCTTCTCATTGTGGAGTCTTTGATGGCAGGCGTGTAAAGAAGTTCAAAGTAAATGCCTCGATCTATTGCCTTCACATGAAAGAGAGTGATCAAAAATCAAAAGGAGAGAAGCCTAACAGTCTAACAACTGCTGTCTATTATTTATGTAACTTATTCTCAGTTTAACTGTGTCATATATGAAAAAAATAAGGCAGAATTGTTCCAGTAAGAGCACAGCATAGCATGAAAGGAGAGCAGGGGAAGGCTTCACAGTATACCAAATACATGTGCATAAATCTTGGGATGACAGATAAATGAGGTTTAACAAACAAGTACCAGCCACTTATTTGTTGTAATTGGCTATCACTAATATATACATACTATCACAGAGTCAAGGAGACAGATAACCACTGCTGGTTATCTGCTGTCTTGAAACTTTGAGGACCCTACTTCTCTAGTCCCACACCCTGCTGTAAGAAAGATCACCACCTCCCTCAGTACCGATGTCTTGCAGAGGAAGAATTTCTCCTTGCACAAAAGCAGCAACAAGGACCCTTCTTCTCCTGCCTCAGAGCATTCTCTGGTGATTGTAACAATGTTAATAACAGTGAATCACAGTAGGAGTGTCAAATAGTAATACTGATTATATTTTCAGCTGCTTTGACATCCTTTGCTATCTGTCAAAGTGCCTCACCAAAAGCCTAGTATTCTTGTTTTTGCAAACACAGAAAGGTTAAGCAACTTGCACACAGTGTGCTAGTGATAAAGACACAATGTAAAGCCAGGAGTTCTTTGTTCCATGGCAATCCTTCATTTGCCTGAAATGATACTCTACGTTTACACAAATACTATTAAAATATGCTACAGTGGTAACACTGTAAGAGAGTCCAGTAACTGAATACAGCTGGAATTAACCCAGCTCCCACCCATGCATGACCTCTGCATGGAAGCACAACAGAAGCTATATATGCATCAAATGTTTTACACAGAGCTGGTCTGATATCTGCAAACAACAGAAGCCCTAATTTATCAAAACCAAACAGGTGATGGCAATACACCAATTTCCAGCCAAGGTGATTTTTAACCTCATCCCTACCACTTCAGCTGCCTGCCACTCTGTCTGGCATCATAACAACCAAAACTGACTGCCCCAGGATGAACAGACAGTCCAACAGACAGCCTGCCTTGAAGCTGGGAGTGTGGAAGATGAGTAGCAGCTTGCAAGGAAAATGTCTCTCAGCACAGGGCTTTAAGACCCACACAGCTCCTTACCAGGGTCAGCTGCTGGAGTTTTAGGCAGCTAGGGTACTTTGAGACAATGTTTCATACAAAATTGTTATTCCAAGTGGAATGTTGAAATTTTCACTTTATAATAAACTCTAATGTATTATTTTTACTCTGTCTCAGAATTAATTCTAGTTAATTCTAAATTCTTATTCTAGGTCAAACTTTCTGATAAAAGGAAGTAGGATTACAAGCCAATTCCAAATTTAAATTTTTAAGTTCTAAGGACTACATCAGCCAAGAATGCCCATGTGGAATGAACCTTTACATATATTCAGAGGAGAAAACAAGTTCCCCTAAGAGCATGTTTAGATTAAGTTTTCTGGCAAACTACCAACAGCAGGCAGAACTATATTTGATCCACGCTGATAGCCATCTTGGGTCCCAGAGCACATATTTAGCAATGCCACATTTGGTTCATTTACCAAGACATTC
The DNA here is from genome assembly GCA_013397915.1 of Daphoenositta chrysoptera. Classification (NCBI taxonomy): domain Eukaryota; kingdom Metazoa; phylum Chordata; class Aves; order Passeriformes; genus Daphoenositta; species Daphoenositta chrysoptera. The sequence continues at coordinate 9,138 of VZRO01006403.1, read as the reverse complement.
ATTTGCCCAAGTATGGATTTATACAGTTGTCTTTCAAGTAACCAGCACAACATCCTTCTCCTAAATTAACACTGCCATTCACATTTCCTGTCTTTTAAATCAAAGGGCTGTTTATCTACTCTGACACAGCTGTACCATTTCTGGTTTAGGAAGCAGCTTAGTCAGCAATCACACCATATCTCCCTGCTTAGCAGTGTAGTGGCCTTAAGGCTCTGCTTCCATTCCTTGGGAACACCACTTCTGCCTTCTTAAGTGGGGGACAGGAGGAGAAAAAGAAAGACCATACATCACTGTGTATTAAATGCTGCAGTGGAGGCCCTGAAGTGAAGGACATTTGAAACAACACTATACATTATGCAAGAAAATAAAAGAACCACTTGGATAGGAATGGTGGGAGGAAAGCTGTAGGGAATTTGACTCAAATTCTGTATTTAATGTCAGTCTAACAGCAAGAAAACAATTTAGATGTAAATTTACCATATTCACAGGGGGCCTTCGGAAGTAGAATGGCAGCTTTTCTGTTACATTGATGCAGACCAGATCCACATCTAGTGTTGTGCAAGCAATCTACAGCAAAGAAATAGGAACAGATTATTAGATATGTAAAAAAATGCATAACCAACTTAAGGTCCACTAATATTCTCCTTCATTTCTTAATGCAACAGATATCTCACCAGAGTGAGTTCAGTTTTAGAATTAAGAGGTACTATGCCTTGCAGGTATGCCAATAGAACAGCAGGGCTACAGATGCAGAGCTTGAGCATTTGAGACTTAAAACCCAAGTCTTCCCTTTCTTATAGAACTAACTTTCCAATAAAATAATGGCCAGCCCAAATGCAATACTTCATTCTTTGTTTTTATCTGACAGAGGACATGCAGAAGCATTGCTGGCTTTTGACAAAAGAACTCACAGGTAATAAAGGCCAACCCCAGTTTACAAAGGGAAGAGCCCAGGAACTGTCCCTTGTCCCATCATGCTTTGCTTCCAGTGCAGTACCTGTTTGTTTTCAAGATTAATTACTTTTACCAAAAGCAAAGCAAAGACAGAAAGAAAAGCAGAGTGTTAGACAGTGACTGGTGATGCTGCATGCCCAGTACTGGAGACCTAATCACCAGAGCCTCACTTTCCTGACTGGGTGGAGAACGTGCAGCTCCCTATGACAGCCATGCCCCTGGCAGAGCCCGGAGACAGCACTGAAGACTACAGTTTAAAAGTTTAGCTTGGATTTCACATCACAATTTACAGGTGTGTAAGAGATGGAGGGAATGAACAAGGGGCAGAGGCTCCTTGCACTGAGATACAGGAAAAATTAAGGATACCTAAAAGGGAGTCCTTGATTTACATTGATCTCATGCACACAAGGTAGGAATTATACATGCTTACCCTGCAAGGATGATTACACGGGGCCAGACTAATGCCTGTAAGCAGTGTTGCAACAAAGAAGATAAGATAGGCTGAAGAAGTTGAAAACGTATTTTTTGTGTGCAGGAGATCTCTCTGCACTCAAAGCCGCCAACAACTGCTCCAAATACACCTGGGCCAGGTGCCAACCATTCATCCTTCCCTCCTCCCACTGGCACAAAAGAAGTGGGGGCTGTGAGGAGCCCCAGCGGTAGGGGCTGCTCTAACACAAGGCACACTACTGCTTGGCAAACTGGTTTATTCACATGGCATTTGGATGGAGATGAGAGCAGAAGCCCAGCTTCTGGAATGTTTCTTAGCTGTTGATAGCATCCTCTGCTAGACAAGAGAGCCACAGTACACATGGCAGGCAGACCAAGAGGTTTTTGAAGTTAAAATGTCTCTGCCAGGACATTCAGACTGAACTTTTTCTTCATGTCCCACCTTTATGCTCCATTAGGCAGGACATAGTTGGAATCTATGGCACAGAATTAGACTTGCATGTGGAAGTTCAGCCCTACAACAGCCAGTTTTCCTGCTTTTCTTACATGAGGTACGAATTACTACACAGAGGTGATTTATGGGAATATGCACAGAACAAATAGCTCTGAATCATGCCCTAGAAAATATGTCAGTGAGGTCATAAAAAAATTCAGGAAGAGATAATACTAGAAATTAAGGAAAGCAAGAATAGACATCAGACAGATGCAAGTTGCCCTACGTGATGAGGAATTGAGCCTTCCTAATCAGCTCCAAAAATGATGGAAAACTCTTCTCCCTTTTGCAAATTAAGCACAGTGGGAGAGGGAGTGACTCAAAAGTCAGGATATCTACAGGATTCCAATGACATGAACATTTCAGAAAATACCACCAAGGAAAAACAAACTGAGAGTCATACTTCCCCATGAGGATTTCCAGCACTGTATGAAAAATTGGGGAGCAGACTTCTCCAAGAACTGTAATGTTCAGCCTAGCTTTGGCTCCCAGACAATTCAGACACGCAGGCAAGTTAAGGTTGCCCTGCCTGCTGAAAAGATCTGAAGTGCAACAACTTCATCCAGAAAATGTCGTGCAGCAGTTGCACAGCCCAGCACCTGCCTGGCAGCACTGTGGGCAAGAGCCCCATCTGCTGGGAAACTCCAGCCAGCCATTAATAAACACATTTGCCACTGTTTGGATGCTCTGAAGGAAGCTTTGGCACATGTTTTAGGAATAAACACTGAAATTTGACTTTGTACTACATCTTCAGACTTATATATGTAAGTTTTTTAGATACTGGTCATGTGCTAATTGCTTACGAACAGCAGACAGAGCTAAGAGTCAGAAATCTTAGCAAAATTTTTGAAAATCAGCAGGTACAGACCCTACACTTGCATGGAGTGGGTATTCCTGTTGCAGGCCAAAACAATCTTTTTGGGAGGCTTCAACAATGAGCCTGTTCTACAACTGGCAAACATAGCTTCCTCATCCCCCTAACAATATAAACTATTTGAAGAATTTGAGCACATATTTCAGTACATATCACTGCCACACTCAGTCACAAAAGAGCTTCCCTGGCTTGTGACAAGAGGGCAAAGACTAAGTTTTGGCCATGCTAAAACTAAGATACATCTCCAATGGTCATGTATTTTTTCATAAAAACATGAAAAATCTTGTTCTATGGAGAACAATGCAAGTGCCAAATTGTTGGTGAGAAAGATGATGCATTTGAGGTAATGATGAGTTACCAAAAGCCAATAGGAAGTTAATTTGTTGTGCGAGACCCACTCTTGAAGGCTTTATCCTTGATAATGAAACATCCATGAGTTGTAAGAGCCAAACTGTATGTGCTGCAACCCCCTGCAGAGTGTCCTTTGTACCAGATTCCCTGTGTGATACATCTACGAAAGAACCCAGCTCTCCACAGAGTCAGACGTTCTAAAATCTCTAAACAAAAGACAACCATGCAAACCTGCCCGGAATGTGAAAGTGTAAGGATGAAGTCTTTCATCTCATGCAGTGTGCAAGAAATAGGCTTGGGTTCCATCCCCGGCTCAAAGTGCAGCCAGCACGGAAGCAAAGGAGATAATCTCACTGACAATCCTGCTTCTTTCCTCACACCCTGTCCATCACCTGCCAGAGTGGCAGCCTAACCAGGCACTGTCTGCACTGGGCTGCCCAGAGCACAGCTACACCCGCTTGGCGCTGGCACAGCTCTCCGCGTGGCTGAGCGCTGAATCACACTGGGAAAGCCCATCTGCCTGAAAAATAACTTGGCCAAAACTCTGGTTACTGCTCAGCCAAAAGCAGGCTCCCCAAAGCAAACTGCCATGCAGCCAAGCAAGCAAGCAGCCTCAGCAGCAGGGCAGACAGGGACCTGCAGAAATGAGTGGCTGTTTATGCTGGTTTAAACAGTGCCACAGCTGGACATCCAACTGCAGCAGGAGTCAGGATAAGGCTGAAAATAAACAATAATAATCCTTAAGCGAGAGAACACTCTTTTCCCAAAAAAACAACACAGCATACCCCTAATGATTACCTAGTTTCAGGTGCTTGTTTAAACACATGATAAGCTAATTGAGCTCACTTGAGAAGTGAGATTTTATACTATTGCCAGAGATCAAAAAAAAGAAGTGAGAGTGGCCCTCAAAAATATTTTAAACCTCTGTCACATCCCTAAGAGTCCTAAAATCTTGCAAGGGAAATAAAATTCAGAAAGTAGTTTCATTTGCTGTAACTCTTAAAATTATTGCTTGAATCCTGCTGAAAAATTCTTTAAAGTTCATGTTATTCTACAGCCTCTTGCTTTGTACTTTACTTGGACAAGTCTTGAAATGGGAAGGGAAATAATGTAGAAAAACAAAACAGAAGAAAACAATTTTAATGTGGCAAAACAGGTACTAGACAACAACAGGTACTGACAAAATCAGTACTAGAAAGTGGCTTTAACTTATTTTGAAAAAACAACCACCAGACTCAGTTTTAAACTGAGAAGCTCCCTTTGAAGGTAAATTCTCCAAAAAAACTCACTTTTTTTTTTGCTGTCCCTGTGCCTCCTTCACACTGCTTTAAACTGCACACCTGCTTGCTGTGTGCCAAGGCTAACAGAGATGGGACACTTCCACCTACTCACCCAATTCAGACTTAATGTTATTATTTATGAGCTTACAACAGGTCAGACATCACAATTTTGGGTTTTTTAAGAAAAAATCTGACAAAAACATAACTTGCTTCCGGGTGCTCCACCTGATCAGAATATCAACATCAGCTGCTATCAAGTATTTGAGAACAATTTAATTAAAAATATGAAGGAAATGAAGGTGAACGCCTATCAGGTAACTCATAGAACCACATTAGTTCCACTTTAAAATCCTCCCTAGCATTTCAGAGACCAGGAACAATTAGTGCTAACAGCAGATCGCAAGCACATTTTAGGGAAGTTGTCAAGAGTTTGAGAAGTAAAAGCTCAAGATGGAAGTTTTCTATATGATAATACACATATAACAGGGGGAAAAAAAAAAAGATGTTTTTTCTCCTCACTAGAGTACAAGGAGCACAAAGGCAACCACAGTGCAGGGGCATACAAGTCCATTCATCAGGTAGATGTTTCAGACTTTAACCTGTCACCTCAGAGTCTTGCAGCCTTCTGCAAATCCTCCCAACCCCCTCAGCCTATTAACTGACCAAGCAGCCTATAATGCTTAATTAGGTACATGAGGTCTTTATTTAAAATGGGAAATAAAATCAAAACAAAGCATGTGCTTAAATTAGCACAAGGCACAAGAAGTTACTGAATGAGCATTATCGATGTGATGATTGTACTTACATGGAACAGTTTCTCAGTTTTTGGAAACACTGCTATGATGTCATATAACCTTATATTTGCAGATGTTGATCTCTACAAAAGGAGCAAACAATTACTACCTCGAATTCTGGCAGATGTCAAAGCCATGCACAATGATTATAACCAAAAAAATGAGAAGAAAAATCCTTTCTCCCTGTCAAGTACATAAACAAAGCCAATAATCCAATTACACAGCAGGTTTTTACAGAGAAGTCATTCATTCTCAATTTGAGGCTTGTCCCACCCATCTACCAGGACACTTAAATTGTAGCACTGAAACATAACCAGAGACAAGGCTTGCTCATGGTCTTCTAGTTTATGCACAGAAGTCCAGAAACCAAGGAACAGAACTGTTGTTCCATACTGACAAATTATCACCAGAAGCCATATCCAGTCCTGTAAGTCTACATCTCCTCATGATCTCATAATTTGTTAAAGATGGAATCTGAGAAATCACTGCTGAGTGCCCTATAAAATCCAGGAAGTTCTACCCATAGAATTACCAAAGTTTCAATCATTCATTGAGAAAAGGAAATAAAAGTTGGAAAAATGATTGTTAAGTATACTTACCAAGAGATTACAGTGGGAAGGATCAGAAACAACAAGTGTTAGCCGGGTCAAGACTTTAATTCTTTTAGATGTCCCCTACAGAAAAAGCAATAATATAAAAAATTTTTAAAAACCCAAGGCAAAAATTTGTGGAAATTTCCACCCAGTCTGCTATAAAAAGAAAATGGTCTCATGCTTACAGTCTTGCTATACTAATTTTCTGAAGTGTGTAGTTACACTTCCCTGATTTATATTATCTCTTTGATATTATACCTGTCCTTACAAAGAATGACTTACTGTGTTTCTCTGGGGAAGGATGAATAGAAAGGAAAAAGAAGAAATGAAAGGAAAACAATCGTGCAGAAAAATCGGGTATGTTTTACTACTGCTTTGATTCGCCACACAGGCAAGGAGAAGCAGTTCTTGAATTAACCTATGTCAATGACCCATAATACAGTCTCGTATTTCTTTATATCCAAATTTTGCTCCATCAAAACCACAAAGTTATTTCCAAAACTTAAATTTCAAGAACCGTACTGTAATTATTCAACTACAAGCAGATTCAAAATTTACACAAAGCAATTCCTTTAATAATTTCTAAGATAATGAGTAGAGCCTACCCTGATGTGAGTGTACCATTCTTCCAATGCTTGGTGTTTTAACCATGAAATAATGGACAAATTTCTCTTTTTTGATTACCACGTAATACACAAAACCTCATATACAAACACACAAAGGTAAAAAAGGTAACTCAGAATAACAAAATATATATATAGATTGTAACCAGACGTACTTGTACAATGGGTAAAGATGGAAACAGTTCTGAAGGGGATACTGGCTTGATGATTTCCTTGAAAGAGAAGAGAACAAAGTTACTAAAAATGTCATGGGTTAGGTTTACAAGTAAACAAAAACTGTGTCCAGTCTCAAGAAGAAATTTACCACACTAACAAAATTGTTTTTGTGGGACAGTACATGAACCATATTAAAAATTAATCCCAGGGCAGTTCTACTGAATTATAAAATGGGAGTTGAGATTTGTACTTGTGCCTAGATGTGTGTTCCCCAGCTAAAGCTATCTGAGAACATGCAATAAGTCAGTAGCTTTATTAAAGAAAACACAGTAAGAACAAATAACCCCAAGAAAAATTACCTGTTTCTTTTCTTTAAAATCAATGACATGATTAAGTGCAACTGCAGAATATCCCACTGAAAAACACACAGTAAGCATATTTTATACAGTAAACAAAAAGGAAACAAATCCAATGAGAAAACTGGAAAATACTCATTACTTAAATGTCTTTAAATTTATAATCACGTGCATATTTAGATTTCACAATATTTTTTAGGAAGACTGGTTCAGCCAGAAAGTGCTTTAAAATTCTGCTTGGCTTTTAACACAGCCCAGGCCTGACAACTCTTACTCAATGGCAGAGCTTTATGAACACGAATACTTGGGTTTGGGGTCCCCAAAGGTCTGGCCTGGTTTGGTCTTGTTTATGACTTTATTTATGGCATACTGCTAAGAGCATTTAGGACAGTTATTAAAACTGCAGACAACGGAGAGTTGGGAGAGATACAGCTATGGGAGAAGGCAAGGCGAGCATTCAAAACGATGCCAACTAAACGGCGGAGAAGCTGCGTTCCAAGGGCTCTAAGGAAGAAGATACCCTGCCAGGGCCATTCAAACCACCCGCCCCAAACACGGGACAGAGGCAGCACGTGGCTGCACAACAGTTCTGCAGGAAAGATCCGAGCCGTAAGGAACTGCAGGCGGAAAAACTTGGCCACGCTGGGGAAAAGCCAACTCTTCCGCTGGGATAAGCGGGCAGAGACAGAGCTGCAGGGCACACCAGGAGCTTCTTCTGCGACCCAGTGCCGGGCAGCCTCAGCCCTGGGCGCTCGGCGTGCAGAAAGCTGCGGGCCGAGCGGGGAGGCGCCGGCGGAACGGGCGGCGAGGGTCGGCCCGACCGGAGGGAAGGGAAGGCTCATCCCGGGGAGCCCGGCTGTGCCTCCCGAGCCAGGGGAGCCGCCGCCAGCGTCCCGCTGCTCTCCTGGCCAGCCCCGCCGAGCCCTCCCCAGCTCAGCCCCACCGCGCCCCGGGCCTGCCGCGCCGCCCTCCCCGCTCGCAGGACTCACGGTGCGCCGCGGCCTCCAGCAGGCTCTGCAGGGACTTCTTGTCCGGGCCCTGCAGCAGGTTCAGGTCGGCGAAGCCGGCCATGCTCAGGCCGCGGCGGGCGGGCCGGGCCCGGGCACGNCCCTGTAGTCCCGCCCGGGCCGGGCCGCCGGGACTCGCAGCACCAGCGGGGCGGCTGCGCATGGCCGCGGTGCCTCGCCGGGGGCTGCGGTGGCCGGGGAAAGCCTGTGGGGTGATTGCTCAGGTCTCAGGCGGCGGCATGGAAGGAGATCCCCCCTGGTTCTCAGGCAACGCACCCCGGGCTCTGAAGGACACCCCCCCGCCTGAGGGGATCCCGAGGCTCGCCGCGCCCCCAGAGCCGCCGGCTGCCCGCCAGGTGGAGCGGTAGCCCTGCTCCAGTGGCGTGTTTATCCCCTGTTAAACTGGTTCAGCTCCAACTGAACATTGCCAATGAAAATCAAAACCAATCTTTCCTATTTATGTAGTTTTACAGTTATTCCCTTTCCTGCAAAGCCCCGAGCTGCCATGTCAAAGATATCCCCCGAGACGGAAAAGGACTGAAGAATTGTCACAGACCCAATAACCAGATACAAGTTCGCTGTGTAGCACTGCTACAAAGAGTACAAATACTGTTCTATCGCTGAGAAATAGCACAAAATATGTAAAATACAAATGGAAGTTCTCAGTAGGTGGTTTTTGGTGACTTAGAGCAGCTGCTGAAGACAGCAGGTCTGCAATTCCAGTCCAACTTCACGTGGCCAGGCCAGGGGGTGTTTCGTTTTTTCTGTCTTCGAAGTGGGCTAAATGCTCATTGGGGGAAGTCTGTGGGGTATCTGGAGCCCCGAATTCTTAATGAGGCAAAAATGGTTCGAACCAAGGCCAAGGCTGCTGCCAAACCCTGGAACGTCCCTACTTACAGGGTCTGACCTTGATGCAGCTTGTGCCAGCTGTGCACAGGGGACTTCTGGGGATCTGGCTAATTGCTGCCAAAGAGATCATTTGGTTAACAAATTATGGCTGAGAAACAACAATGTCTTCTTGGTGTGTCTCTGGACTTGCTATCTGATGAGTTACAAACACCTGGGATGGTTGTAGCAGAGAATCTACTTGTGGGCTGCAGACACTGGACTAGGAGTTGAAGCAGCTTTGAGGGTCAATAGGAACCAGCCTGCCACATCTGTATGGCAGGAAAAAACCACATCACTCTTGATGCCTGAAAGATAGGCT
>VZRO01006402.1:0-21333 GCA_013397915.1 Daphoenositta chrysoptera | reverse complement strand
CTCTAAATCTTTGATTGCAAGCAAGTGCATCCTGGGGGGAGGGGTTGTTGTATTTATCCTCATTTTCTGCAAGAACTAGGAGTGTCAATTTTTCATCCTGAAAGCAAGCTGAATCTCTACCCTGGGATCACAGGTGTAGCAACTTCAGCGCTGTTCCCAGCCATACAACGTCCTCCTAAGCAGGCACACAATTAAACACGATAGGTAATCTTTGCTCTAAAGCAGGGTCCACAAAATGAATTATGTTCCTCCCAGCCAACATTAGTATCACACTAGGGACCAATATGAAGGAGTTTGCACTGCTGCTGTCTGAGCTCTGTGTTTGCAGGTGACAAATAGACTTCAATTTCTAATGTTGCTGGGTCAGAAACAGCCTTCTAATTTTCCTAAATTAAATTATAGGCAAGTGTCATTTTTGTAGCTAGGTACATTAACTACAGAAGCAGTATTTCAGCTGCTCCTATTTCTTCCTCTAAGAAAATAAAGCAGGGGACAACAAAAGTCGGGGAGTGGGTCAGATATTGATACCCTAATCTGGATATGGTCTTCTAGCTGTTTAAATGGCTGAAGCCACATACAAGAATTGTGGCAAGACTAAAGATTAGTCCCAACCATCATATTATTTCCAGTTCCTGAAAGTCAATTTTTGCTGGTGGCCATTCAGCTTTAACTACATTGTCAGAGGCACACAGATCTCTGGGGGCATCATTTTGGAGACTAAAAACACTTGTTTCCTCCTATTAACTGAGAAAGTTGTGTGTTGTGCTGCTCAAAGCTTTCCAGCACCATAGACAAAAGTTAATTACCCCCCTAAAAGATGAGGAACAAAATAATGTATTTTGTATTTACCACCATCAGCAGCAAAACTCCACGCAAGGGTGCAGGAGCCTGGGAGGCCATGCAGTGCTCCAGGGGGGTTGTCAGCTCCCTCATATCGCCAAGCTGCTTCCCTCCTACTGCTAAGGACACCGACTGTGAGAAATTCAAAGCTCAGTTAAAAGGTGTCCAGGCAGGAACCAAGCTGTCCTGTGCCCGGGATCTGAGGCCATGATCCCCAGCCCCTTCAAGAGTTTCCTTTTTCCCTTACACCACCAGTGCCCAGAGAGATGCCTGTTCCCCCTTCCCAACTCTCAACCAACCCCTCTGCACTTCCACCCTCTTCCCTCCTCAAGAAAGGCACAAGTCCCTTTAGCCCCTCTCCCTCTTCTCATCTCATCTCATCTTTACAAGATGCAGAGCCCACTCTTCTCCCAAGACATACGGGTTTCTGTCGACACAGCCGACTCAGTCCCACCCTGCTTGCTTCCATCTTTCCATTCCCCCTAGAGAGCACCAAAATCATGAGCTTGGGGAGGATCTTGGGCTCACTTTCCTCCACCCAGCCCAGCTCTGGTGGGAAGCCGGGCTGGACACAGGCTACTGAGCCGCAGCTTTCCTGAGGGCTGGAGGGAGCACCCTGCCCTCCGCTGCTCTCTGGGGCCACGCACTGCCCTTCACATCAGTGACAGCCTGAAAGCAAAGGGCTGTTTCCATCCACCAGAAGTTGTGTGTGAAATGCCCAACAAACAAATACAAGTCAAGCAGACTACAATTACAAATTAAAGGAGAAAATTAAGGTGCCAAGGCTTTAATTCGTATTCCTGTCAGCAAACTGTCAATGACACGAAAAGCTACATTTTGTTTTTTTCCCTTACGTGGCTTTTACAGAAGGTTTTACTTTAAACCAGAAGACAAACATGGAGAAAAATCTTCATAATTAATCTTGTTTATAGCATGTTTTCCTGTCTGTCATCCCCTCTTGTATTTAAAGGTCACCTCAACCAAAACTTCACACATTCACTCCCAGGTCTTTTTGTGAAGTGTTAAGAGGAATCTATACTATGTAAGATTGTAAAAATACTGCCTCCCTCTAGCAGTGTGGTTAAGTTCTCATTTAATAATAAATATAATTTTTAATCTCTCCAGTCTGATATCTAGCATATTCTATAATCATTAAAAGCCACAAGTCTCTTCCATAAAGCTGCTCTCAGTACATCATATCCCACAATTGTTAGTTTTTGATCTTCCAATAACTCTGTGAAAAGTCCATTGCTATAGATATCAACATCCCAGAGGAAGCACTTTCCTTTGAGCTACTCTGTTTCATCAAGCTATTAGATGACCTGAAGTCCCTGGGAGCACCAGATTAGTGAATCCCGACTTTTGTGTGAGTATTTTATTTCTGACATTCCACCTTCCGAGATATGGTTGTAGGTGAATAATTCTTCTACTCTGTCAAAAGCTATATTGGTTTAATTGAATGCATTTCTGCAAAGAGATTCACATTTGACACCCCACCTGCAGTGCTGCATCCAGCTCTGGGACGCCCAGCATAAGAAGGACACGGACCTGTTGGAGTGGGTCCAGAGGAGACCATGAGGATGAGCAGAGGGCTGGAGCACCTCTCCCATGAAGACAGGCTGAGACAGCTGGGGTTGTTCAGCCTGCAGAAGGCTTCAGGGAGACTTTACAGCACCTTCCAGTGCTAAATGAGGCCTACAGGAAAGATGGAGAGAGACTTCTTACCAAGGCCAGGTAATCACAGGACAAGGGAAAATGGCTTTACACAGCAAGTGGGCAGTTTTAGCCTAGATAGAAAGAAGAAATTCTTTACTTATCAGAGTGGTGAGGTACTGGAAGTCCAGAAAAGCTGTGGCTGCTTAACGAAAAGCATCACTGATTGGACATGAAAGAAGCTCCACCTTCTGCTTTCAGAAGAGAGGAATATCCTTCTGTACATCTTCCACACCTAAAATTTAGCCAGTTTTTCTCCTCTAGTCAATGAGGGCTCAGCTCTGACACAAAAATTACCTGTACTGTGCCTTTGGTCCCAATCATATTTATAATAAGTCTCCAAAGCTTGCCATTTGTAGTCCACTCTGTACATACAATGGGATGAGGGTGGCTTCAAATGCGATGTAGAATAGTATTAGTTCTGAGGCTGAAAAGGATAGTAGGATGAATGGTTGAGCTAGGACTATTGTAGTGATGAATATGCATTTGTGGACTACGGGTTCTTGTTCTAGGTGGTTTTGGCTTGCTATGAGTATTAGGGAAAGTAGTCAGCATGATAGGACTAGCAGAGGGGAGGAGATTTGGTCGATTGAAGTTCAGTAATTTAAGCCTTTGCTTGGATAGTATGTTGGAGCAAGTCATTGAAGGCTTACAGTGGCAATTAATAGGCTGTATATTGTAGTATTGGTTCATAGATATTTGCAGGGGGAANCTTTTATGAGACAACACAAACAGAAATGTAGCTGATTAAATCATTCCCCTGTTCAAAATGCTTTTCTACAGTAAACAGTTTTACAATTGCCCTCAATTTAATTAAGCTTAATTTAATGGTTAAGCTACTGCCCCAGTTGGAGCAAGCTGGCCTTTCCCTGATACAGTGGCAATGCTCAGTTAAAACTGTCTGGTTGCCAGGACATCCCTCCAGGGCACAACACAGCACCAGCCAGCGTATTTCTTCTGAATTCTGTTACTATTCAACACCCTCTCTCAAACCAACCATCACTGGATGTTTTAATATAGGACTGCTAATACTACACGCTACCATTAGGTAGAATCATCACGGTTCGGTTGTCAGGCACCAGCACCAGGAGCTGTTTGCCTCAGCAGCCCAACTGCCTCTGAAATTAGCACCGTTCTCTCCTCACCTTTATGAAATCTGGCTGGCAGGAGTTGGAAGGGTGTTGTCAGGAATGTTACAGGCCAGCTGGACAGTAAAAGAGCTAAGACATGGAGAATCTTCAATAGCAGTGAATTATTCCAAACATGGGGTAGGAAAAAAATTGGTACTTTATCTTTTCAACATGTAAACTGGAGGGGAAAGAAAGGAAGAGAAAAAAAAGAAGAATTAACTAAATTTCTCATATACATAAAATCTGATGGAAGATCTAATAGCCATAACATTTGGAATTGTCTTAATCATAGAAATGACACTGGTTATAGCTTCAACTAATTAAAAATAGATAAACCTTTATTTTTTCTCACAAACATACATAGACTACCACAAGTAATTACAGAATGCTAACTTACTAAAAGTTGTGATACTTCTCTCATAACTTTTAGTTTGAGAAAATTTAACAGAGTCCTTGACACTGTTAAGGAGCCTGAATGACAAGCTGATAAAACAGAAGGAAATAAAAATGAAATTACTCCTAAAAAACAAGTTAACATTTACCTTTATTGACATTTCATGTGTCCTTGCATGTGTTCTTAAGGACAGACTATCATAAGTAAGTGCAGTTTTCACAAGTATAACATGGCAATACCCAGGCTATTATTTAAAAAGCTCTTCCCATTGGGAACCAGCCTGAACATCCACCATGCCTCCTTTTATGCCAGTTCCTAACTCCAACAAAATGTCAAGGATGAGTAGTAACTTCTGGCTCTGAGCTGAGTCTCAGCTAGAGCAGGGATAACCTGTGAGGAGTACATTCCAGTATAAACCACAACCATTCACTTTGTGCAGTGACCATTTTGAAAAGAGCTGGTCCTTCAACAACTTCCTCAAAGAATTTTACTCTCTTCTAAATACATGAATATCTCAGACCTCAAGGCTTTAGGGATAGGTTTCCTATGTCTGAGGAAAGTAAAAACTAGAGAATTTGGGTTGCTCCAAGTTTTGCAGGGTGTGAGTTGTAGTCAGTTTCTCTAGGTTTTTGATTCATTTTTACAAGGGTAACATTTCACAAGAAAATTGTGAGCAAAATAAAGAAAATAATGCAGAAGAATAAAAACCTTTAACCAAAAGAGTTTCTGAGACAGATATGATTTCGTTCATGGCTAAGGATGTCTGGGGGCTGTGTTCTGCTTTCCTTAAGTAGCATATCTGCATTCCTTGGGAAACAATGATACTCCCTGGCATTTTCTCCTGCAGGAGTAAATTTAAAAAAAAAAAAAAAAGGAAAAAAATCCAGTGAAATCCAGTGTATCTGCCCACCTTTTGTCGATGTAAACAGCAGCACAGAGATAAGGTGGACAGCCTATTTATTCTGCTTTTGGTTGGAAATACATACTAATGATTATATCTTATACTTGTGTTTATCTCAGCTGTTACCAGATGTTTAGCGCTGTTATAATATATTTAAAGTATTTTAAAAGTCACCTACACTTTACATACATTATGACCACTCAAACCATTGTAGTTTGATGACTCTGAATACCCAAAACTATTTATAACTGCAGCAAATGGCTACTAAAGACCACAATTTCCTCCCTCTTCTCCCCAGGTTTCGCATACAACAAATTCCTTCTCCACACCACAGACCTGTCTCAGGACCCTCAAACTCTGACACCTAGACAGGATTTTTAGTTACATAGGGCCTGCCTATGCTAAACACTAAGAACACATTTCCAGTGAAAGATGTATCAATATTAGACTAAAATTATTAGGGGTGTCCTGGAAATAACTGTAAGAACCCCTAGTGCTATAAACACCCAAACTGCAGAATTAACCTTAAACTTACAAATAAACAGCCTTTACCAGCATGGAAATTCAGTGGTTTGACTCACAGAGAATATTAACTAAGTCCAGTAGTGTGGGATAACATTTTGGAGCCATTACTGTTGAAGCAGAGTTGGTGGCTGTTTTGAAAAATGGTTTCTGTCAAAAACAAACAAAAAAACCCACTGAAAACTTTTTCATCCTCACTCCTTTTTCAGACATGACTGGAAGGAGATGACAGACAGCAGAGAGTTTGGAGGAAAGTATTTTTACATTAGAGGAAGATATTTTTACATGAGAAAATAATTCTATTCATTAAAACTGTGCAGAAGGTGAAAACTTATTGGGGCCAATCCAAAATGATGCCCTTTGTTCCCTGCTCATCTTATAAATATTGCTTTACACAAAACAGATTACAGGATTCTGTTCTCAGAGATAAGATCAAGACTTTGAGGCGAGAAAACTATTTGACTTGGGGAACTAAATGTTTTGAAAGACATGCATTTAATTAATTTCAAATCTGTAATCTGAATTAAGTCTCTAGTTTAAAGGGCCTGTTCTGGAATTATGAAAACATAGTATTATTCACAACTAAAAGAGAGGTTGTTCAACCTTAATTTACATGCAAAACTCAATTCATTCCTAATTATGAGACCATGACCAGTTCTTAAATAGTAAATTTTCTCCCACCCTCAATTCAAGTACACCCTTGTACCATTCGTTTCTTCTGAGAAATGAATACAAATTCCTTTCCGTTTGCACTTAACATCATTTAAAAGGGTGGCTGCATTCAGATACTGCCAGTAATGAGCAGGATTTAAAACACAGGAATAAGGAAAAGATCAATTTCCTCATAACTATCTTGTAGTTAAAACTACAGGAGAGGTCTATACTTTGAGCGAGCAATTAATATCACTGTTTGGTATGGGTGTACTTAATTCCAAATTTTGTTCTATTTTGTTCCTATTTAATATTTCAATTCCTTGGAATGACTATGCTAAATACTTAGTCTGTAATTGTAGGAGCTGCTGGAAACTGGTTAGCCTTTAAAAAAAAAATCTGTGTGTTACTCTGACTTTTACAGGCAGTGGAGAGCAATGCAAGGTGCCCATCATGTGAACCCAGAGGCCAACCCTTCGTACCTGGCCCCGGGGAAGTTCCAGTGAAACCACCTCAGGGACCATCTGCCCAGCTTGGTCAGCTTGCTGCAGCCACGAAAAAAGCAGGTTCAGGCAGGGCAGATCATAACACTCATGCTATTTTTATGAGGATTGATTTACCAGATTGAGAGACCCAATCGAATTACACTGAATCTGAAGATCATCCTCCCTCTGCTTTATTGACACTGTGGTTTAAATCTAAATTATAGTTTTGGAAATTATTCTTGAACAGTAAAATTCTGTCTTTCATTTTAATATAATTAAGAGATAATGTCAATGGAACAGAACCTTGCCAGGAGATAATGAGCTCATGCTGACAGACAAATATTAAGGTGAAAAAAGCATTTAGTGAAAGCATATTTTTTTAATCCAGTAATTGAAATTCCTGCTACACCAACCGATCAACATCTAAGTACAACAGACCGGTGAAGTGACACAGCTGGTACCATAATTGCTGTTGATCCACATACTCATTGTCTTTGGAGATTGTTTGTAGGAGCCAGGAATAATGGTTTCCTACACCCTGATGGAACGTTGTTCCTTTGCACGTGGAGACACCCTTTAGGAAATTCCCTTTTGGAAACCTGCCAAATATCAATAAAAGCTCAGTTCTCACCATCATTCCTCTTACAGGGTCAGTTCTCCTGCACCATCTGATCCACAGTACTGTCTGTTCAATATCACTAGCATATTTTTTAATATCCTGGTGGAAGAAAGACTCCAACACCTACCAGTAGAATGAAAAATCAGGTCTTTACATTGAAGATTCAGCTCCTGTCATAAAGGACCTAGCAGATTAAAGAAAGCAATGATTCATTCCTCTATCTTCAGCCTTTTGTGCTGTCAAAGCAGTGGTTAGACACCATATCCAGGTATTTTTGATAAAATTAGGTTTGGTTTTGAGAAAAGTGACATATATTAGTCACAGCACAGGTCATCTTTGAATATTTATACATAGTGGATCCTACATATTGTCCACATTTAGACAGGCACAAGATGGCCTAAAACACTGATGACTAAGGTCAAATTTTAAAAAATGAGAAACAAAATTGTATAAAAAGCAAATTGAGACCAGTAAGAAAAAAATCTTAAAGCATAAAGCATGACATGTAACTATAAAAGTAGAACTAAACAGTACTGGTACTTTGCTGTATAAGATACACAAAAGCAGAAGAATTTACTATTTGGCAGCAGTACACAAAACGGGAGCATACAATACTGTATGCAAGACCACAAGCTAGAATTGGTCTTGGATGAGTTACAGGCAAAGTGAATATTTAGTAGGCATTAATAGCATTGCCCTGCTTAGCAATGCACTACAGCTGGCTCAGGTGCTTGGAGTTTAGGAAAAGTGTTTAAAATGTTAGAAGAAATACAGAGAGGCAATAGAGGAATTAGAGGGTAAGATGTGTGAGGAGAGACTTCGGGAGCTAAACTTACATAGTCTCAAAGAGGGAAGACTCAGGGGGCCTCAATCACAGTCTATAAATACCTTCAAGGTAATAATATAAATGAAGGAAGGGAATTCTCTGGTCTCAGAAGATAGCAGGACAAGGAGCAATGGCCTGGAGCTAAGGAAGCAGGAGCGCAGGGTAGGTTCCAGGGAACAGTTCTTCACTCTGGCCTCCGCTGTGCTGGATGAATCCACGGCAGGGAGGAGGAATTGCTCTCCTTCCTCCGGCTCCCGGGCACATTGCCCACACACAGGCACAGGCGGCACTCGGCGCATCCGAGACTGCTCCAATCAGCCCAAACCCCCAGCCTGTGCAGCTCCAGGCTGTGCATCAGCACGGACACAGACACAAGTGCTGAGGGCTCCCACCATCTGCACGGACCCACAGGTCTCCTCACAAACACAGAGAGATTCCAGAGTGAAGGCTTACGTTAACCCAGCACCACTTCCATCAGCAGAGGAGGGACACCGTGTTTCTCCATGGCTGCATTTCACTACCTGGGATGCTTCTGGTCTTAGACCACTCTTACAAAGGTTGGTTTTGCACATTCTGCAAAGGGTGAATAAAGCCCAATTCACAATGTTAGCAAATGTGGTGGTTTGACTTCTATTTATCCGCTTGGTTCTGTGGAGTACAAAAACCCACAACATTGCACCAGTTAAAGAGAATGAATCCTTGTGCCACGTGTCTACTCCTAGGATATATCCATGTCCTCAAACACTAAAAATCTTCACTCCTCCATTCTTTCAGGAAAATCTTTTTGTCAGGAGAAAAGACTGTCCCAAGATTTTCATCTTTTGTGCTAGTTCATGACCAAATCCCAACTTCAGTTTCTCTGGCTATTTTCTGATCCTCCAATCTACCTGAAATTATGACGGTGACAAATCACGAGCCCCAAAGCAAAAAAAGCCAGTGAATTCTGCAGATGAAGAGACCTACTTGCATGCAGCAGAAGGCAAAGCACTGAAAATGAGGAAGGACTAGAGTGACTGAGACAATAACTTGAAGTTTCTGAAGTGGCTTTACTGACTGACGTAGCTGGTGGCAGAAGAACACAGGCAAAGCACAGTAAAAAATAATAATAGCAGCAGTCTCAAGTACTGTATAAAGGATTCAAATCAGAAGAGTAAATGGATATACCTCTTACTCCAGTGACCCACAAAGAAGTCACTGTTGTTCTTTTACATTAAAGGATGGCTTCTCAAAAAATCGGCTAATCAGCTCCTCCTCCATGGACAGAAAGAAACAAAGATACTTCACTTTCTAGAAAAAAAACCTTTTAGTTGTACTGGTGTCCTAATGTAACACTTAAACACAGAACAAAACAAAGGCTCTGACACTTCATGACATCTTGACTGTCCAATCTGTTTATATTGCCCTTGCTCTGACCACAGGGAAGAATTTCAAGTAAAGGGATGTGATGTGTATGCTGTAGGCACTAAAAGTTATATTTTTATTTAACAAGCATTTCTCTGGTTCAGAAAACACCATCCCTCCTGCATCAAGCTCCCCATCTACCAAGCTAGCATATTAGCTGGGTACCAAAGAGGAATCCAGGTTGCAGTTACCACATCATGGTTTTCTACAGAACCAGATCACCCACCTGTGACCTGGTAAGACACGTTCCTCCTTAAATCTACAGTAGAAAGAGGTCAGGAAATGCTTTGGATTTGTATCAAGCTGGCTTTTCAAGCTTCTCTACATTTTCTAATTTGATATGTCCTGAAATTGTGCTTTATGTTTGCAACCTTGCTGGGAGCTTGCATCTTGCCTCAGCCCAAAAGCCACCGTGCCTGTTAGCACAGATTTATGTTTGAAACCACCTAAGCTGTTATTAACATCAGACAACTTAATTACAGTTGGACACTTCACATATGGTGCTTGGCACCTCTAGAAAAAAACAGACCTCTCAGCAGGGCACTGACATACGTGTAAAAACTCCATAGACAGACTGTCCTGAAATGGTAACCTGTGAAAGACTCATTGCCTTGTTAAACATAATCAACTCCTTCAAACAGGAGGTCAGAAGAGAACTCCTGTACAGAGATCTATCAGTTTTAAAAGGTGATGTTTCTGCTACTGTATCCCCCAAGTAAATACTGTTATTATAAAAAAATATATTTGAGCTGCTGTTAAAACAGATATGTTTGAGTGCTTCAAAAACTGTTTTCTACATTTATAATTGAACATACATAGCAGTATCAGCTCCAGTGAGGGCTTCCCAACTCATATTTGCATCTGCAAGTTACAACTTAAATGTACTAAAGCATATATTTGTGCAAGCTACCATACCACATATTGACTAAAAGGCTAGGCAGCTTTGTAAATACACACTGAAAAAGTTATCTGTCTTATTTGTGTGTTGTCAAGAGACTGGCACCACTTCTGGGTACAGAAGATACATTTTTAAAACTATCTAATTATGTACAGTATTTAACTTGAAAGACCTGTAGCCATTTTGGCCTCTTAGGAAAAAGAGCATACATGTTTTATAACTCTAAAATAATGATTTCTAATAGAATATTAGAAAGTATTGGAGCCTTAGAAATTAAATAGTCCAAATTAGTCTGTATCAAGCAAGGCATACATGGCATCTATAAGAGTTCTGGTGGTGACAGTAGTTTTCACTGTGAATTACTTCTGCAGTAGCAATTATTTTCCCCTAACTTTATTTTCTTTTAAAGGTAGCAAGTAAAGCAAAATAACTTTTGCTTTATATATTCAAAAGCAGTGGAAGAAAATCTCCATTTTGGTATCTATCAGAACACAGTATCAATGACCACAGTTAACATTTACACTCAGCAAGCTCCAGAGTTTTCAATACACACAGAACACATAACTCAGTAGTAGCTCTTGACAAAGGGCAATTTTATTTTTCTCACATACCAACCACTGAATAATTGTCTGTCCTAAGTAGCTGTTCTGGAAAATATATAGCAAGAAAACAAGCAAGCATTTTAAGGTGAAAAAGACTGACCCAGTATTAGAGTCCTTTGTTTTATTGTTATGCAATCCTGCTTCCTAACAGCAGGGATCCAGAGGCTATCAAGTGATGCAAACTGATGGAGAATTATGTCACTGTCCTTTGGCAACCATTTCTATCCATCCTGCTCCTTGGACTGGTATCCTCTGTGCATCCAGACTGGATTTTTATTTAAGACACATTTTTAAATTGATATTTATAGTCAGAGGCTATCTGTGTCAACCCTCTACAGTGCAGGGCACATTTCTCAAAACTGGGGGGCAAAAAAAAAAAAAAAAGGAGAGGAACAAAATGGGAGAAAAGGGGGACACAGAGAAAAAGGATATGGCCCAGTAAGTACTGAGGGAATCTCGAGCTCTGGAGAGATGCGTTCAACTCTCTGCTCTGCCAAATTCCCTGCATAATGCGAGGAAATCAATTAGTACCTTATCTGTGAAATGGGGATACTCAATTACACACAAGGGGATTGTGAAACTAAATAAATAGTCACAAATTTCAAGTGATTTAGTCACTATAGAAGTAAAAGACAAACAGTACCAAGAGAGAAACATATTAAGATTTCTATTCTACACACACACACGCACAACAAAATTACTCCAGTGATTCTTCCCCCTGCAACAGAAACAAACTCCTCTACACCACCAGTTTCAACTACCATTTCCAGTGGCCCAGAAAGCAGCTCTCACATTGTGTCCCAAATGGCCTGCATCTCCAGGATGGGTACCAGCATCAACTAGTTTGACCCTGGATAAGAGTAGCTTACCCAACCAAGGCTACAGCAACATTGCCTTCCTTGCAAACATTACCAGAAGTGGGAGAGAAGCTGTCGTCTCCTCAGCTTCCTAGGCATGAACAAGCCTGCATCTCCAGCTGATGAACGCTGGAAGGTTACCTCTGAAAGTGTGTGCAGTGAAGGCAAATTTAACCAATGACTGCAATCTGACCTGGAGAATCACTGAGCTACATATTAGACTATTATTTCTGTACAAGTAGAACATCTCAAAGATTTATAGTGAAAAAATAGGTATAACGGGTGTCATTAACAACTCATGAGCTCCTAACTGAGCACACAGTGTCACATGAGTTACTGTATTTAGCTTCCAGAGTTAGCTTGGGAACCAGCCCACACAGTGCCATGTGCTGCTGCTGGCAAATGATCTTTTAATGGCAGCAGCTATATGGGGTTGCTTCCATTCAGCTACTTCATTGCAAGATGATGATAAATGATAATGAGAAATTATTACAACTATCTGAAGTATTAGTAAATATTCCTACTGCTTGGTGTTATAAATCTAGAGACGTCTTTGAGACTGATGTCAATCCACATGATGCACACCACGCAGTTAATTTGACATTTGATAACTTGAATTTTGGGAGCAAATTAAGCACTACTGGAAAAGGAATCTGTTAATTCTTTAGAATGCCATAACAGTATTTAAGTTATCAATGAAGGAACTTTAAATATATGATACAGCACCATCTTGACAATAAAAAATAGTTAAGGATTGGTGCAGTGAGCCAATTTTTCTTTCAAGAGATTTGTGTCCTCTTGTCCCGTCACTCCCCCTCCGATGGCTGAAGCAACACCTGTATCTTCAGCAAGAGCTTCTAAAATCTTAGAAACATTGAATAATTTAGGTTAGAATGGAACCCTCAGGAACATCTAGCAGGAGACAGAGAGTAACCACATGAGCTGCTGCAAAGATTAAACTAAAACCACCAAGCCAACCAGTTTCTCAGCCCTTGCCAGCTCGTGAATCTCAGGCAGGTGCAGTGGTGACCTGGCCCGGTCAGTGATGCTTCCAGCTGCAGCAGAGCCCTGCAGAGAGCTCTGGCCCTGTGCTTGCCCTGCCTCTGCTCACACCCTGTGCCCTTGGGGCACACCTGGGATGCAGTGAGAACACTTTCCAGATGGCTGAAAATTGTTTCCCTTAACAGTGTTGTCACTATGGTCTTAAATCTAAAGAGCCTGTACAGGATTTTTACCTGCCAAGAAAGGTCATTTATTAGAAAGAAATCAAGGAATTACATTTTGGGGGGTTTTGTTTTGGTTTTTTTTTAAAGAAGATGCCAAATACGCTGCTGACAAAATGTTTCCCTTTTTATTTGTGGGAGGTTTTTCTTTTCTTTTTATTTTTTTCCTTTACTTTTTCTTCTTTTTTGCTCAGCTAGGAAACTTCGCAGGCTTTGGGTTTTTTTAGTGATCAGACTACACATATTAAAATAATATAAAGATATAACCCAGCATTTTCAAGCACCAATAATTCAATCCAAGCATATTAATAGGTTACTTTTTTCTCCAAATACTGCTGAGCATGCCATAGGCAGTCATCAGCCTGAAATTATTTTTATTAAAGAAGGATGTGTGTGCCTACAGCACACAACTCAAGAAATGTCTCTAATGAGGCAATATGAAACCATTTAGTGACAACTATGTTTGAAAGAGCAAAGCAAAAATTAAAAACTACTTGCAAGACACCTTCTTGCGTTTTCCTGAATGCAGATATCTGGACCTATCTCAGAGCAGTATTAATACTGTTTCAGTCAGCAACAACACTACTCTCTCCTCAATACCTTGTATGAATCGAAGACCTTAAATTTTCTCAACTGACATTTGCTGTCATTAAATCAGATTTTAATTATCTGAAGTTATGACAACATATTAAATGAATTCACATCTCTTTTGAGCCTTGAAAGAAACTCTTGTTTTGATTGCTCTCTTTTTTTAAGAGTGATCACCTCTCAGTCCATTACTACACGACTCTGTAATCATTCCTTTAATCAGAACGGGAAACTGAGAAAATATATATTTGGAAAATATTATTCTTACAAACTAAATTTTCAACAGGTTTTCAAACTACAATAATTATTGAAAAAGGACAATGTTAATCTAGACTGGGATATGATATGACTAGCCAAAATTATAAATATTTTTTGTAAGTCTGTTTTCTATTTACGCTATGTATTTTAAAATAATAGTTATTGAAATTATAACTAATTTGAAATCAGAAAATACTTGGAACTTGTTTATATTTCCTTTTCCCCCCCATAAACAACGAAACAACAACCACCATCAAAAATATATGGGCTTGTGAGAATTTTCAATTTCAAAAAAACTCACATTTTCCCACATAATACAGTTTTGATGAAAATTATCTTGCAGGGAACAATTCAGAAAAGCTAAGGAGTACACAAGGGCAAACAGTCAAACTCAGCCATCCCTCTGTATACAGTGCTGCATAAGATGTCAAAGTTCTTATAAACTCATTCTGGTCATACTCAAAATCCTCTAAGACGAAGACTTACTTTTATGTGAAGGTGCTTTATTCAAACTTCAGTGCTCACTACAAGCCATCACTGAGGTTTGTGGTCTGTTAATGCTTCTATAATATTTCAATTGCTCTCAAAAATCTTATTCTATCAAAGGATAATTTATCCTGCCTGAAAGATGAGACAGTGCTTCCAGTTTAAATATTTTGTATAAGATTTCCCAAATCACATTTTCCTTTCCCTCAGTCTAGTTCTTTTCCTGCTAACATACCATCCATCATTTAATTAGTTTTTACTTCTCTTAGACTTGATTGCACCCACCCTACTACTGCGCACCCATAAAATTACTGATACTGCTTGAAATATACGGCAGTTGCCTCTGCAAAGCAACATTATTTCCTTCTGTCCTCCTTCCTCTTCTACTTTCAAATTTTCTCCTGGCCATGGGTTACAACCACCTGGCATTTCACAGCTCTTTGCTGTTACAAAGAGCAGCTGCAACTTCAACTGCTATCAATTATCGATTCAAAGGCAAACTAAAATTTAATTCACCACTGATGCATTTACTGAAGTCTCAACCAGAAGTGGTCAACTTTGACCCTTAGGAGAGACATTGCTGTTATTTTTTGGTTTGGAGACCTAAAATCTTAACGAAAAGCAGCTTTTACTACACAGTCGTAGCCACCGCAATTAACAGTTCATAAGCAATTCCATTGTATAAACAACATCAAAAAACTTCCATTTTCATTGTGATTGTGTTGGGTTTGCATGGAAAGGTCAAAAGGGAACAGTCCTCAAATAGGTGTTATAATTAATAGGAGAGGCTGAAAGCCATGCAAGCCATTAACAAAAATTAGAAAAGAAAAATGTGATTTAGCAAGAGCCATCAGAACTATAATGGAAGATCAAAAAAAAGAGCAGTTGGCACATTAGTGATTAACACTGTATGCCAAGCAAATTTTCCAAATTTTTTATACAGAACTGACAAGTACACAACATCCATTTCCTCTTTGCTACAGGAATTCAGCCACACCTCTCCCCCTGCAGTTCTCTCTAAAACATCAGGGGTAAACACAAAATAAAAGAAAAACACTGAAATATTCAGGCTCAGAAAAAAGGGATGCTGTATTGAAACAAGCAAAACCCTGAGTGCAATGTTAACTTATACTGGTGAAAGAGGCAGAACAGCCCAACAGCAAGTCACAGCCCCATTGAGGAGGGGGAAGGCCCCCACAGCACCTGCCCTTCATCCCAGTGTTGAACAAACCAACACAGTTCAGGCACTCCCTCTGTGTCACAACAGAACAAACTCCTTGCAAATACTTGAGCACTCATAATTGTAATAAACTTACCAACTGCATTTATGATAACACAAAATAAATTAGTTTTACATTAGGTAGCACTAAAGCCAGTGTGGGTCACACAAAGCTGTGTAGGACATATGAAACTATAACATCTGAACTTGGATACAGATATAAAACTATGCGCATTTTGAGAAATGAGTAAGAATTAAACCCCCAGCAGTGGAATAATAAAGAACTGAAACTGATTATTTTGGATGCATAATCTCAACTCAGCTCTTCATGCAGCTGGAGAATCTGGAGCACAGGAACTCCTAAACCTCACACACCTGAAGTTTGTTCCTGTATCCATTCCAGCCTCACTCATCACTGGTTTAAGACAGGAATGGGCTGACCTCGCTGAGCTGGCAGGCTGCACTCCAAAACCTGCCTACAGAGAGAGTGCCTGGTTTTGGTCTACAAGCAAGAAAAGGCCTTTGGGACCTAACCCAGCCTGGTGTGGCTGTATGGCAAGGGTCACAGTGGGCTCATGGTGCCACCCCAGCAGTCCCCACCTGTCCCCTTTCTCCAGGCTACCCCGGCAGCTCTGTGCCAGCTCAGCCCGGTGCAGCCGTGGGATAGAGATCCTGGGAACTGCACCTCACCGAGCTCTTGCTGGGATGGGGAGTCCGTGCAAAGGGGGAAACCAAAATGTTTACCAAAACCCACCCCTGGGTCACACCAAAACACCAGACACTGCTGTGACAGTCCTTAACTCTTTAACAATGACTACGAGCCTTGAATGCAAATCGACCTCAGCCAACACCAGAGCAGAAATATGATGGAAATGCCCAACTTGAATCTCTCACACATAGAGGCTATCAGAGCTTCCTTTTTAATTATTCTCCTTGTTCTCATTAGCTGGTGCAGTGCTACTACCTTGCACAACAAAACCACAGGAGCTTGTGACAATTAAGTTTTTTCCAGGAAGTGTTTGATTCCACAAACAAAAGCCAATTCAATATTGTTTTTCTAAGCTGAAGAAACTGTTGATGTTTATTTGAATCAAAAAACGTGAAAAAGTAAGAACACCATAAGCATTTGCATTAAAATTCAATCTTCACAAAGGAAAAAAGCACAACCTGTCTGCAAACTTTCCAAAAATACTTTTTTCATTCTTTATTAAGATATAGTGATTAGTGTGTGCTGCAGAGCTGAGTATCTTAAAGAAGTGTCGTGATTAGATTGCACCTAGATGCATATATATAATTTATATACTTAAAGCTTTGATCTTTTGCAAAGACTTTCAGAGTTTCTTGTGAATCTTTTCCCTGCAGTTACAACTTCAGTTGTTTCTTTACATCACCAGCAGATGGGGCTCACTTATAGCTGAAATCACTGGACATTACACAATTTTATATTACAGACACAAATTATGTTGTACACACACATATTTCTACTGCATACACATTCGTTTTCACAGTATATTTGCACACTTTTCATCTCATGAGAAAAATCTATATTTTTAATTTACTGATACAACTGGTTATGGATTTTTTAAAATTTTTTTTAATAACTGCATTAATCTCAGAACTACTGTTACATTGTAAGCCCAGTTTAGATCAAGTTGATAGTAGCAAGAAGAGGGGATCTATTGCTAGGTAATTAGAGTGCCAGCTTTCTAACTAGTTACAGGTTCGTGGGAGCTGTGATGGGGACTGTCTCTTTACATGCCTTAGAATCACAGAATGCTTTAAAGCCTGCTGCATCCAGTTCCAGTGCAATTAACAGCAGCAAAATCAAATGCAATGCTTTTGGGCAGTGCTTCAATCTATTAAGAAACCTCCAATATTGTTTTGATGTACCAACATCCTCCCCTCCTCTTTTATTTTTTTTTTAAGGTCAAGAAAAGGAGGAGGAAGGAAACCTCTCACTGTATAGCCTGGAAATTCAGTCAGGGAAATGCCCTATTTTTATCACCTACTTTCTCTCTTTCTGAAGGCTTTCCTCGCTACATTATTTTCTCCCCCCTTCCCAGTTATATATGAGCAGTAATTCCCCTAGAAAATAACTGAGCTTCCATTTTAGCTATTCAAATTTCTCAGGATGGATTTTGTGAGTGCAGAAGGGCTTTAGCCTGTTCTCTCAGTCCAAGTAAGCAGCGCTGGGAACTCTCTGGTTGATGTCAATCAGAAACATACTGTGCTCAGTAAAGCAGCAGCAGGGACCCTCAACTGCCTATTTGATAGAAAGATTCCATAATGGAAGACAAATAAAGGAGATAAGAATTGCAAAATGCAAGAGAATGGCTTTGAGTCCATCAAATGCTCACCACCACAGTGGTGAGAAAATAAAACTAAAATTAAAACAAATGCAAATCTATTTCATTATTCGTAGTTTAGAGCCATAAACAATATATTTTTAAAATTCTGTGACTTCATCTTTGAAGACTCCAGGGGGCTTATCAGACCTGGCTTCTGCACAGGCTAATCCTAATTCTGCATTAAAAACTGTATCTCAAACAAGAGCACCTCTGACTACATGGTTTGGCAGCACCCATCTGATTTACATGGTGCCTAGTGCTGTAGCACTCCATTTATATTTTTAAACAAACATAATCACAGGAGTATCTTTTCAGACAAAGAAATTTTGGACAGCAATTGATTAGCTCTCAAGACTCATCAGATTTTAAATAAAACCTGTATGCAGAAAAGAGTCTTTCTCACATCACCAATATACAGAGACAAAAGTCAGCCCTAAACAACAAATGTGGTGATGCCAGTTCATTTCTCTAAATGGGTGCCTGGACTGAAAATCCCTCAGTCCTAAGATAGGACTCAACAGAAATATGCAGAGTTTGCAAATCATATCACTTGTTAAAGAGCCTAAAAAGCTAATATTGCAAAAAATTAGGTATTTTAAAAATATTAGCCTACTTCTACAAAATTTTCTTCTAGTGGATGCTGAATTTCAACCTGATATTTTAAATTTAATTTCACACTAACATACTTCTGAGATAATCCCTGAAACTCTTAAGTCAGGAAAACATAAACACTATGGAAAGCAACTTAAGACTTCATGATGATGCTTCTTAATTTCTGCCTTTCACAAAATATTGTTAGAGTTGCCACACTTTTAGAGATCTTTATTTTCTTGACACTGGAGAGACTTTTCTGGCTGCTGATCTAGGAGGGAGGTGGAGCAGTTTGCCTGGGCAGCCACTGATCCCATGGCCCTGGCCCCAGGCCAGGCAGGACTGCACAGCCCCGAGGAGGAGGAATAGGGGCACCGTGGCCCAAAGCCACCAGGGAAAGGAAACAGACAACAACTAGGCACAGTCTGTCACAAACATCACCCACTCATAGTTTTGGGCTACAGCTACAGCTGAGCAGAGGGATGAAAATGGAAAATGAGTAACAAAACTCCTTAGGGAGAAAAGAGGGGAACTAAGGTCTGATCATCAAAAAGATAAGAGAAGAAGAGAAGAAAAGGATTTACTTCCTATTTAGCCATGTCTCCCAGAAGGCTGAAGCAGTGAACACAGCTACTGTCACACAAAGAGGGAACAAGAGCAATGAAGTGCTGGGACTTGTGTGAACAAGTAACAGACATCACCATGGCACAGTGTTGAAAGGTGTTCAGAAGCTTCAGGTCACCTGGATTGCACTTTCTTTTTAGATGTTTGTATGAACCAACCTCAGCTTTCCAAATCTTCTGTGTTCTTCCACTATATGACCAATATCTGTTTTTGTAGGGTAATGTTTATGCTAATACTGACTGGCAAATATTCTGTTTCTCCCAAGAAATCCAGGGTGAGGAGCAGAATGATTTTGAACAAGAAACATGGTCAAAAGTTTCTGTAGAGGCCAATTTCCGTCACATTTCAACTCAACATAGGCAGGCGGTTAAAAAAGCTTAACAGTGTCTCTTTCACTAGCAACAGCATTTTAATTAATACATTGTTATGTAATCCATTATAGAATGGATTTGGATAGAAAAAAAACAGTTATTCTGCAGCCAGTACAGTAACAGACAGAGAAAGCTGAACACAACTAGTATTTCAGATTCGAAACAGACTAGCACCACAACAGCTGCTATTGAGCAACTTGAGATGTTGGATGAATTCACTCCACTGAACACCTTTGGTACATAGCTCAGTTTATTTACTTCTGACTTCAACTACTCAATCCAGCAGCAGAAGTACATTTCTTTCTTTTATGCTCCAGACTGGCACAAAACAGACCCAAAGATACATCTTTGAAATGTAGTTTTTGTGTGTTACCGGAATATGCCTAAATGGTCATCAGATCCAATTGCTCTCATTTTTCATGACACTTATTATAAGCATGTTTTTCAGCTTTTTCATGGGGATTCTATTGGTTACTTAACCCTATGAACCATCTTCTATGAACAATCAGAACCATTGCATACATTGCAATCTGTCACAAATTTTTGTTTCACATATGCATGACCAAGACATTATTTCTGTCTCTAAAGGCTGCAGAGCCCTGGTAGACTGGGTGAGATCCAGACAGCCCCATCTGTGGCTTTCAGAGTAAGGCTCGTGACCCAAATGCATCTGAAAATGTGTTGTCTTCTGTTGTAACAGCCCTTTGGTAAGGTGACCACCTAGAAAAAGTTAGAACACTGCTGCAATAGTTTTACATTGCATTCATAATTTGGCAGTTAAAGCTTTGACATAAATCTTTGAATTTGCTCATTCTTGTGGCTCCATAGTGCAGAAGAGTTTTGGCACATCAAATTAACTTAGTAGACTGACCTTGAATATTCATTTATTCTTACAGTACACCAGCAGCTATAAAGACACATATTTAAACATAAAGCCCTTCCCCGAAGGGTTTACATTTGAATGCTTGACAAGACCATGACGAGCAGTTCGAAGGCAGAGGGACCCACACTGAGAAAAGGAAGAGTCACTGTAATAGGATCACAAGACAACTTCACTTAGCAAGGGTAGAGTTTGCAGGTTTGTGAGCTTTCCAAGAACTAACTGCTGCTCTGTTGGGTGAAAAAAATAAAAGTGAACACTTAGCAGTTTTAAATGGAGCTGAATAAATGTGGAGGAAGAAATAATGTTTGATGCAAAGTGTGAAAAGTAAAAGGTCTCAAGGCTCATATAATTTACAGAGGAGGCAAACAAGAATTGACAGGTCACAGAGACAGGCCAGGGCAGAAACGTAAACAGTTCTGAAGAAGCAAGAACAAGCTTCAGAATTTCTCTTGAAGCAGAATCTGAAAAGGTGAGAATAAAAGGGTAAAAAGTTAGTTTCAAGACAACATAATAAGATATTAAAAAGGCAAGTACTGAAATGTGGCATTTGTACTGAACACACTTGGTTGTCAATGCAAATGCCATAAAGTTTAACATTTTAGTTTGAACAGATGCTTAATTGTATGCATTTAATGAACCATCATAAACCAGGAAAGATTCCTGATATGGTTGTAAGCAAGGTGTTACACTGCATAATGGCAGGGACAGATATAGGAATCTCAACCTGATGACAGTGAATGAACTATGGCAGACACAAATAACCAGAGCTGATAAGGTCCTGATTTTTATAAAGCCTTTAAAAGTTTAAGCAGACAAAATCATTTTGTCTGGAAATGACAGTGAAGGTCCTACAGTTCAGAAGGCAGCACTGGCCTTCACCAAGGCAAGAAATGGGCCTTGAGG
>VZRO01006393.1:1978-44092 GCA_013397915.1 Daphoenositta chrysoptera | reverse complement strand
TGTTTTCAAACCTATACAAGGTCATATTTGGAGATTGAGATCAAAACAAAAGATTATTTAGATTCTAAGAAAATGCCTTCTAGAAGTCTTTTCCTGAAATGCTGCAGATTATTTTAATGAAACAGACAAAAATTGCTAGGTAGTAAGCAGCACAAATTTTTCCACTTCTGGAATTTTATGCCATATCTTTTATTCCACATCTGCAATTTCAGTATCCATTCTGCCTACCTTAAAACATTTCAGTAATTGCATTTCCTGCTGGAACACAACTTTTGTCATTTTAATGGAAACGATGATTCTGTCTTCATTTCTGAGCACAAGGGTAACTGTAAGTTAGAAATGGAGGATTTCCTGATTAGAAGATCTAGAGCCTAAGCAGAGAGCCCTTGGGACAGCTTCAGAGTCAAATTCTCCAGGAGCAGTGTCATACCCTGCAGGGGACACTGATGCCTTGCCCTGGGCTAGGCTTTGCGCTCAAGAAGGATGGCACAGAGTGACAGTAACAGCCCAGGGACAAATTGGATCTGCCTTGTGCTGTGCTGTACTCCAGACAGGAGTCTTCCAGAAAGTCCAGCAGCAGTCTTTGAGAAGTGAAGGATTTGTAGGTCTCATTCAGAGAGGCAAAAGAGTTTAGGACATAGTTCAAACTTTCTAACTCTCCTTTTGAGACTTCACTTTAGCAAAAGAAATTGTTTCAACGTTTTTATTGTTAAAATGGTTTATTGTCTCGGAGTAAAGAAGATTTTGAGGGAAGTTTTCTAGTATGAAGCAGCCCTTTCCTGGGTCACTTTGTTCGGGCAAATTTTACCCTTGTCAGGGAGACTCTGCAAAAGGAAACACAAAACTTGGACACAAAGAAATTACCTGTTGGTGAACACCTGTCTTAAATAGCTGGGGACTAATGAGCTACAGTGCTACATGTTGGTGTGTTCACATGTTTCCAGGAGAAACCCTTTCAGTTTATACCTTTTCATGTCAATATCCAAGCTGCTGCTGTTCCTATGAAGGTTTCTGGTGTCACTTGTCTCCTGTGCAGGGTACTGTAGCCAGCACTGCCTCGTGCATCCAGCTGCACAAGAGGGCAGAGAGAGTGGCAGTCGCGCTGATGGAGAAGGGACGACTGAATGTTGGTGACCACGTGGCCCTGGTTTACCCTCCAGGTAAAGCAACACAGACAACAAAACCCACAATCACACAGCACAAGAAAAGAAGTTCTGTCCATTAATTGAATTTGAATAATTTTTGCTAACTCTTAAATGCAAAACATTTTAAGCTAGGTGTGGAGCAGCCTTTTGATTTGAATTGACACTTTCGACAAATCTTTGCATCATCTTAATAACATTGTGTATTTTGATTTTGGTGAAAGAGTTTGGCCTATGGCTTTAATTTCACAAATATCCTTTCCAGGAGTAGACTTGATAGCAACTTTCTATGGCTGTTTGTACGCTGGCTGTGTTCCCATCACTGTCCGTCCACCTCATCCGCAGAACCTTGCTACCACTCTGCCCACTGTCAAAATGATTGTAGAGGTAGGTATGAGACATTCCTCCCCTCATGTTTCTGGAGAGTGTGGAATGCTTGATGCAGCCTGATGAATTGCTTTGCCACGGTCAGTGTAACATAGGCTAGAAAATAAATATTCAGTGTGCTGTGGCTGAGTCAATAATAACTTACTCAGAAACTCATTTAAAATGGTCTTTCATTGTCATGATTTATTTTGCTTTGTTTCAAATTATTTTCTTCATCTCTTCATCTTACTAGTTATCTCACATGGATGTGTATGACATGACTTTGAGCATGCATTCCTTGGTTTTATCAATGGTTTTAATGCTGTGCCTTTTGCAGGTCAGTAAGTCTGCATGTCTACTGACCACCCAAGCTATAATGAAACTGCTCAGGTCCAAGGAGGCTGCAGCAGCTGTAGATATTAAAACATGGCCCACTATTTTGGATACAGGTACGATAGCCAAAATGGAAATAGTTTGAGGAGTGATGTATTTATTTTGCTACACCACAACTGCCTGACTGAGTGGATGTATTGTGCATTGCGTTAAAATAGCTGTCCAGAAACTATAGAAAGGATCTGATGATAATGCTGTAAAGATACATTTTTTTTGTCCCATGCTTGTTTCCCAAAATAATACGGTACTCTTCTCTACTTATGTATTTTAAATAGATGATATGCCTAAAAAGAAGCTGGCTAGTGTTTTCAGACCTACATCTCCAGATATGTTGGCATACTTGGACTTCAGTGTGTCTACTACTGGTATATTAGCAGGAGTAAAGGTAGAGTAACAAGAGATAGTCATATTTTATTTCTTTAGGTTTATAAAGAAATACGTAAAACCCTTTTTCTAGAAGAAGGTCCCTGAAAACTCCTGTTTTCCTCTTGCAGATGTCACACGCAGCTACAAGTGCCTTATGTCGCTCGATAAAGCTCCAGTGTGAGCTGTACCCATCCCGACAGATTGCCATCTGCCTGGACCCCTACTGTGGCTTAGGCTTTGCACTGTGGTGCTTGTGCAGGTATGACTCTGGAGCTCTGGGTCTCCTCACATGTGCCCAGCCTTTTCCAGAACCCCAGGGAATGGACCTGGGTGAAACTGTCAAAGAAACCCAAATTAATCTTTTTATCAGGAGTTCAGAAAACACCTTCTGTGCTAAGAAAATCCATTTAAGTCAGTTAGTTACTTTAGTAACTTCAGGTTTGCAAGTGGTATTAATTAGATACCAAATTCAAGGAAGAAAAAAAAATGGGACTTCACTGTCTGCTTCACATTGATTAAGTAAATCCTTCTAAAGTATTTTGAGATTAAACCATATGTTTTGACAAGACCTTTAAGATGTTCACTGCAAGATTGGTGTGCAGTAAGAAATACTGCTAAAGGAAGCAGTTAAATATTTCTTAAAACGAGTGAGTCCTGACTTGATTCAACCAGATAACTACTCTAATGCAGCACATCTCAGAAAAAGGCAGGGGGTTTTTTGCCTTTTAAAACATGCCATATGCATTAATTAATTGAATTTTCATGTTCCTATTGCTTCCTCTCCCCAGTATATATTCAGGTCACCAGTCCATCCTGGTGCCTCCTCTGGAGCTGGAGAGCAACGTGTCTCTGTGGCTGTCTGCTGTCAGCCAGTACAAAGTGCGTGTCACCTTCTGCTCATACTCCGTGATGGAGATGTGCACCAAAGGCCTTGGGACACAGACTGATGTTCTCCGGGTGAGTGGGCTTCATTTTTCCACATACTGACATAAACATACATGTATCTTTCTAAAAATACTTCATTTTGGCTTGCAGAAGATGAGTTTTTAAGTGTTTCTGTGAGAGCCTTCCATTACGACTTGATTTTTGGGGAGTGTTGAGACTGCTGGAAGATGCAGCTTCCGTGTTTCTGGTGGAGGAAAAAAAATAAGTCTTCTATTTTCAGTTTTAGTTATTTGTGCAACCTCTGTGCTGCTGGATGTTTTTGAGATTTTAGGCAAAATACATAGTAAGCCTATCAACTTGTTTGTGTCTGAGACAAGGAAAACACCCAACACCAAACAAAAAAATCCCAGACAAAAAACACACCAACAGAAGAAAAAATACCAAAGGCCCACCAAACACAAAAAACCTCACCCAAAACAACCAAAAGAAAAAGCCCCCAAAACTCAGCAAGTCTCACTTACTTTCAGGTATCACTTGATACTGAAAGTGTTGAGTTCTAAAATGGATATAATCTTCCCCAGTCCTGGAAGTGTTCCAGGCCAGGTTGGATGGGGCTTGGAGCATCCTGATCTAGAGGAAGGTGTCCCTGCCCATGCAGAGGGGTTGGAATGAGATGAGCTTTAAAATCCTTTCCTTCCTACTCAAAGCTCTGCTATATGATTCTTTGATTCCTAACAACAGCAATTACACCCTAATATATCTATTTATTTTTGAGGGAAATCTCTTAACTCAGATTTAATTTCCTTGAAGAGGAAGGAGCATTCCCACAGCTGTAGTAACTCGGCTGCTCAGCACTTCCATTGGGAAAGTGTGGCAGCTCCTTCACAAAGGTGGCTGTATTGTGTGCTCTCAACAGAGACAAAAAAACCCTGTCCTTCTGTTCCCCTGGACCTCGCCAAAGGGAATCCTGGCCCATAGCCAGTTGCTTCAGGCTCGCATTCACATTGAGAGGAGCTGATGATGTCTGGAACACCTAAACTGTGAGGTGTTGGGAGCCAGCGGTCTCTGGCGAGTCCAGCACTGTGCCAAAATGACATTTCGAGGGCTTTTCAGCTCAAGATGCTGAGTGCCTGTGTTGTAGCTACAAGTCTGTAGTGTTAAACCAGTTCATGTCTTACTCTAGTGCCTTTAAAGCCTTTCTGTTGCACAAATAAAATGGTTTATTTCTAGAATTGCTGCCTTTGAGGTTACAATGTTGTTCTCTCTCCCCACCCTCTCAGATGAAGGGGGTTAACCTGTCCTGCGTGCGCACCTGCATGGTGGTGGCAGAGGAGAGACCGAGGATCACCCTCACCCAGTCTTTCTCCAAGTTATTCAAAGACCTGGGCCTCTCTGCTCGTGCAGTGAGCACTACCTTTGGGTGCAGGGTCAACGTAGCAATTTGCTTACAGGTGAGATTAAAGTGCTTGTTCCTTACATAGAATCTCTGGGAACTTGGTAGAAAATCATGTTCAGCTGAATGGATTTCTTTTTCTA
This sequence comes from Daphoenositta chrysoptera, assembly GCA_013397915.1. NCBI lineage: Eukaryota > Metazoa > Chordata > Aves > Passeriformes > Daphoenositta > Daphoenositta chrysoptera. The sequence goes on along the minus strand of VZRO01006393.1, from coordinate 39,404 downwards.
ATGAACTAGAGCTCCATTGCTTGCTTGCTTCATCACCAAGTTAAATAAGCTTTTTGATAAGATGTGTAATATGATGTTGATTATGATAACTTCATTTTTCTGCACTAATTGACCAATTGATTTGGTTTTCCAATCCAGAGAGTCAGTACTAAGAAATTTGTTTCCTTCCTTCTATGCAGGAGCAGCTTTAAATAAAGAGCTTTCTATTAATAAATATTGCATGTTACAAGCAGTGCTGTTTCAGCTTTTGTGTGATTCAGATTTTGTCTTGTTATGTATAATGTGGAATTAAATGGAAGACAGAATTCCGCAAATAAGACCCAGGAAAATAGACACATTTGGCAGGTTTTTTTGACTTTTAAAGATCTCAAATGAGTATTAGCAACATGCAAATATTTTTGTCTCATTTTGTGTGAGAGCTGGAATTTTTTTTTTTTTTTTTTTTTGAAGTATAAAATTGGAAGCTTTGAGAGGGAGGATATGCCCATAAAGTATAAAGTACTCAGCCCTGCTTCACAGTCTGTAGATAATGACATGCTGTGGGCCAGAACCACCTTTGACAGCTTAGTATTCAGCTGATAAAAATATTTTATGTGTAATTTAACCAGATGAAGTCCAACTTTCCTTAATGAGATTTTTTTTTTCCAGTGAGGAGACTAAAAAAATATATAAATATATATTCCAAAACTTACCTGAAAAATCAGGTATTAAGTAAGCATGATCTAGAAAATGGGAAAGCACCCTGGGGTTTGGAGGATGCTTGAGTTAATAAATAAAGTGCTCAGGTTTCAGATGAGGCAGTATGTAGCTTTGTATGTGGGGATTATCGTAGGGGGCACATGGATTAAGTATGCGTAATTGTAAATTTAATTTCCTTTTTTTTGTATAAATTACACTTCATAAAATAGGATTATATGAAAATTGCTACTGTACTTCTGCAAAACTTTTGGTTTTCCTTTTTTCTTCTTCCTGGTACCCACTAGATGAAGAAGAGCCTTTTTAGCTCCCAGAATGTATTACAGTGTTCTAGGTTTTCTACAGGAGAGATATTCTGGGACATGAATTACCTAAATAGGTTGCCATTCACAATTGTTTCCTTAGCTTTTATAGTTTCTTTCACAATTAAAGGAGAAAGGATTTTACGAAGACCAAGCTAAATGGTTATAAAGAAATAAGGTCAGAGTGATTTTATTAATCAACAGGTGGAAGAACAGGAAGGATACACATGAAATCAAGATGACTGTAAATTAAGATTTTGAATTCATTGAATAAAACATTTCAGCTGCCAAGTGTGAAAGAATAGCTTTCCAAATTGCCTGTGTGAATAAGAATTTCAAAAGTCAGTTTGGGATAAAGTGGGAGGGAAACAGTTTTTCTGCAGAATACTGAATGGCAGCATGAAAAGGACTCAAAAAAAACCTCGTGAGGAATACAGGACTGCTGGGCAGTTAAGCTTCCCCTTCATTTTATGCCTTTTTCATCTCTGTTTTCCATTCTTGAGCCCCTTTTTAGTGGAAGAGGTTTTCTACCGCTTTTCCCCAATTCTTCCAAAGTGATACCTGTATTAAGACTTCTTTAATAAATTGGATTTAAATGAATGTAAATGAATGACCAAACTTTTGATACAAATTAGCAGGCAGATAAATACCTGTCTTCCAACCCTGCTGAACTGGTTCACTGAGAAGGTGTTTCTGAAGCTGCAAACAGTCTTACAGAGGAAGAAGGGATTTATTATAAAGCAGTGTATGAGTTGCCTTAGCCCTCTTTTGTTCATTATCTGTGACTTGCATGTTTCCCAAAGAACCACCTAAAAGTGCCAAGCTCTTAAATAATCTGAAATGGAAATTTTCTTTTCATTCTAAAACAGTGTAAGTTCTGTTTTCTGTCTTACTGTGTGTATCTTATGTTTCCAGTGCCTCTTTGTTTGTATTTTCTTTTTTCCCCTTTCTCTCTGTTTCCCACAATTTGATGACCTCTGTTACTTCTGTTTGTGGTCCTGCTGTCAGCCAAACAGGCTGGGCAAGCTGGCTGAACAGGTATAGTGATGCATGTGTACTTGTCACGTCCTAAAGTCCATCTGGTTCTGCAGTGTTAGGGACTAGGCCCACATAGGTTTATGCTTACATCCTTTTGCACTGGCTGTGTGGGTTTTAGAGCAGGTGCTTACTCAAATAAAATCATAAAAGCTGAATTTTAAATTTAAAAATTTTGCAAAACTTAGACTTACCTGTACCACATACTTCACTTGTGCATTCATTGACTGATTCCACAAAAAGCAAAGGCTCTACAGTAGTCATTGTAGAAAGGGGGGCTACTTTACTCTATTTCTTGTACATTAGGGAAGTGCTTTATAAGTGTCGGTAAAAAAGGGAGAGAAATTTGTGAATTTATGTGGCTGTGAGAATGAAAGCAGGATGTTGTGGCTTCTGTTGAATTTGTTTCTTCCTCCTTATTCTTAGGGAACAGCAGGACCAGATCCAACAACAGTCTATGTAGATATGAGAGCACTTCGACATGACAGGTACAGTCTGTGTTAAAACATTAACTCTTCAATGGCTGTGGAGAAGAAACTTCAGCCTCAGTGCATTGGTTGAAATATCCTTGGCAGCACCAACTGACTCCCTGCCATGTTATATCCCTGTGCTGTGCAATTCCTAGAAATCTGCTCTCTTAACAGGCCTTTAGGTAGTGGAAATAGTACAGAGTCTCCCTTAGTCTTTTTTTTTTTTTTTCCTTCAGACCAAAACAACTCTGTTCCCTTAGCCTTCCATGGGCTGCACTGTGTCACTTAATTCGAGTTAGGCTCCTTGCTCTTTACTGTTTGTAATTCCCACTGATGCTCTGCCATGACTCAGTGTGACAAGTAGATTTCCTGATTTCCAGGAGAATCCAGAAAAGAAGGTGAATTTAAAATGCTGGTGGGACTGCAACCTTCAAGCATTTTTGGAAAAAGTTACTCATCTTTCCAGAGAGCAGAGTTACAGATTCTTGAAAGAAACATGGTCTATGGGAATGCTAATAGGGAAGTTTTGAAGATAGCTAGAAACTTGAAAGTTGTGAATAACTGAGAGTAACTGGGTGATTGATTCATTGCAGCTCAGTCAGTGCAGCTAAGGATGGGGTAGCAGTGGATATACTAGAACACATCTGTTTAACTTCTGTTTAAGTTCTTGTCCTGGTCTGAAAGAGAGATGTCTGCCAAGGAAGGCGGGAACCCTCCTTGGAATGGAGAATATGACTCCCTTCCCTCCAAATTATTGTAACTTTGAAATTAAGGGGCTTCCAGGCAAAGATATGGGGGAAGGAATAACAGTATGTGTGTGTGTATAACAAGGCAAACAAACACCAACACTGATGGCAGCATCTCCAACCAAAGCCGGGCACCTGGGACCCGGCCTCTCTTGGCTGTCAGGCACCTTCCCCTCCGCTGCAGTTCCGCTCACGGCCGGCAGGGGCGCTGGTGGCTCCCGGCCGGGCAGGGTGGGCAGGATGGTTCCCCCCGCCTGCAGGGGGCGCTGTGGCGCGAGCTCGGCTGCCTCTCTGCACATGGTTCATGGCAGGCGAGATAAAAAAGGGGCTTCCTGTACAAAGCCCCAGGGGCAGCCGGTCCCGGTGCCCGTCAGGATGGCAGAACGGGCTGTAGGAGGAACCTGGGAGCAGCGGCTGGAATGGCAGAGGCGGGCACACCCTGGGGTGCCAAACAGAATGGAGAGAAACCTCCGCAGCCTTAGCGGGAGCCACGGGGGTCGGGCGGACACGGGGCATCAGGGTGAGGTGTAGTGCAAAACCCAAAGCAGCGGCAGAAGACAGCAGGGCTGGGCAGCGGCAGCCAGGCTCCCTCAAGCAGCTGGGAGAGACTCCCTTGGAGGGGCTCGGGGTCCCGGGTTTTCCTCTGGCACGCCCGAGTAGATGGTGAGAGTCCTTTTGCAGTGAGGTCGGGTGTTACTAAGGTCCTAATTTAAAGCTGCTGTTACGAGCAGAGCCTCACTCACAGTAGAAGCAGTAAAAGGTGGAACTCCGCAGTGGCAGCAAATTCTTTCCACAGCAACCACAGACCGGTCCCCTCTGATCCAAGAGTGAGCGAGAGAGAGGAGCCGAGCCCAGCCTCTGGCACCCCAGCCAAAATCTCTAGGTATCTCTGCCCTTCCCAAGAGAAAGCCCCTCAGCTAGGAGAGTGCAGCCAGAGGCACCCCTCCCTCCCCTCCATGGCTACATCTTTTGTCTCTCTTATTTACTGGTCATTATCATCTCTTAAGCAACAGATGGGAGAAAATTCCCTGAGAGAAGAAGGAAAAAAAAAGAAAAATATCTTAACCTCCAACAGTTCTTAAAGCCTTGTACAAATGTATCCTCTTATTTTCTCAGGGTGCGTTTGGTGGAGAGAGGTTCTCCACACAGTCTGCCACTTATGGAGTCTGGGAAGGTGAGAGACTGAGTGGGATCCTTCCTCCTCACAGAATCACAGAGTGGTTTGGGTTGGAAAGGACTTTAAAGCTCATCTCATTCCAGTCCCTGTCTGCCAGGGGCGGGAACACCTTCCACTAGACCAGGTTGCTCCAAGCCCCATCCAACCTGGCCTTGGACATGTCCATGGGTGAGGCAACCACAGCTTCTCTGGGCAACCTGTGCCAGGACCTCAGCACCCTCACAGGAGAGAATTTCTTCCCAACATGTAATCTAAACCTCCTCTTTCAGTTTAAAGCCATTATGACGCTCGTTACGTCCTGATGGCCCTCACCTCAGCAGGGAGCTGCATCACCTGGACCTCAGTACAGAATATGTGGGACAAGCTTGGCTAATCAGAATGTGTCCAAGAAAGCATGTTATGATTGGGTAGTTAAAGTGAAGACAGGTGCATGACATGAAGAAATAGGATAAGTTGCTACCATTGAAACAAATCTGAGGCCTTCTGAAGGCATTTTCTAGATGTGAAACGAATGCTGAAGCTGCAAAATGGCTGCTCAGAGTTAAATTTATTTAACAAGTTAAATAACAGGGGTAGGAAGAGATGGTTGGTATCTGTGGTACAGAAGGGAGTAGTAAGGGGAGCACAGACTTTTGACTTCTGATTAACTTTTCTTTTGATTAATTCATTTTCTTAACTTCTATTTGCATCTTATTCAAGATTCTTCCAGGAGTAAAGGTCATCATAGCACACACAGAAACCAAGGGACCTCTGGGAGACTCACATTTAGGAGAGGTAAAGGTTTGGTACCGTTGTCTGTGTTTATCAGCAGTAACGTGATGCATCAGTACCTCCTGTTAGATAAATGCCTGCCTTCCCCTGAGTGGGATGGCCAGGATCACCCTGGTGTGGCACGTGAATGAACTGCACAGAGAGCTGGCACAGTTTGCATTCCTGTACATGTGGCTGCACAGCACCAGGTGAGACCAGGGCACTAGTCTGTGTGTCCTGGCAGCTAGAACAGGTAGGGATGTATTCCCATCAGTGGACAACAATAATAAGGTAATTTGCTGTTTTGTTTTACAGGCATCTTTTGTTGTGTAATAAGATGCCCAGCTAATAGGTTAGCAGGTGTTCACTTCCAGTAAGCCAAATATGTGGTTCATTTTTTTATGGCCTTTAGCATCCCCCAATTACATGTATATAAAACTCCTTTTCCCTGGTCAGAAGTTAATGATTTCAGTGAAACTGGCATTTGGGAGTAGTCACAATTGTCGGTGAAACAGATCTTTTAAATCAGTTAATATGCTGTCTGCGTCTGGCAAAATAACTTGTATTTATTCCAGTTTGGATTTGGTTTATCCCCTAGATATGGGTGAGTAGTCCACACAATGCTACTGGTTACTACACGGTGTATGGAGAAGAAGTACTGCACGCTGATCACTTTACTGCTCGCCTGAGTTTTGGGGACACTCAGACCGTGTGGGCTCGCACAGGGTACCTGGGCTTCCTGCGCAGGACAGAGCTGACGGATGCCAGTGGAGGTGAGAGGAAACACGTGGACCTACAGGGGCACTTGTGTGAGGCTCCTTGGGGAAGGTGAGCCAGCAAAGATTAGGCTGTCCAGCAAGTTAATGCTGACTTCCATCACAGAAGACTCCTTAATTAAGTAGGAGATGTTCTATCATTCAGCAGGTTCAAGACATGCACAGACACCAGCGATTTTGCAGTCTTTCAGAAGTTAAAGATCTAGAGGAGAAACTTTCCAGTATAGAAAATAAATTGTTAATCTTGGGGATTTTTGACCTAAGCCAAGATGTCTAAATTTGGGAAGAGTTTATCTTCCATGTGCTCTGTTTTCTGTTGAGACAGAATACAAAGTAGATACAGCTCTTGATTATCATATGTTTAAAAAAATAAATCTCTGAATATACTAAAAAATTAGTTTGAATGCTTGTAACTTAATAACAAGTGTATATTGCTGGTTTTCTGTGATTGGACATAAATGAATGATGTTGTCTACATTAATAGTGTCAGTGTCCCAACTGCTGCCACTGGATAATGATAGCAAGTTTCTGTGCCTTGTAGCTTTCTGAAAAATCACAAATCATAGAGATTTTTATCACCATGGAACAATGTCAGTTGTCCTTTAGCTTTTAAGAGGCTTTGTGCAGTGAATTAACACACAGTACACATGAAATACAGCTTCCCAGCATGATTTTCACCTCCAGTGACACAACTGAGCAGAACTAGAACACAGTTAACAAAGAAAAAGCAAAACTGAACTGAACAGTTACAGGATAAATGTGGAGAGTGTGTCCTTCAGGTAGGGTCTAGGAGAGTTTTGTTTATTTAACCTGGCAAAGCTGAGGCTGGGAGGAGGACTGAGTTGTTCTTACTTTGGGATATTAAGAAGCTGAGTAGAATTTTGCTGGCATGAGGACAAGCGGGTAAGAGCTGGTGTTAAAAGGAAAAAAAGAAGTTAAATTTGGAAATTGGGAAAGTGTTTGTGTCGATCAGATAAGAAAAGTTCTCTGGTAAGAATAGTGGAACAAAACGATGCTTGAACAGTGGATTTTGCTTAGGTTTATGAACTGAGGTTACATTACATGAGAGAAAGGACAGAAATGGATGACCCAGATATTCTTTTCAATGTGGTTTCAGTTGCTTGGAGTCAATAGGCAGAAGTGGTACATGAGCTCTTAATTCTCTCCAAATGCTAGAGCTTGTATTATAGACTCTTTCCCCTAGGAAGCACTGGGAACATCTTAGAACGTCAGGAATAAGCACATACAAGTGACCATGTTTGTACTGCAGATGTGATGATGTTGAAATGTGTGTGCTGTATTGCAGAGAGGCACGACGCCCTGTATGTGGTGGGATCTTTGGATGAAACCCTGGAGCTCAGAGGAATGAGGTACCACCCCATCGACATAGAAACCTCTGTAATCAGGGCACATAAGAGCATTGCAGAATGGTAAGAACCTCAGCATTATTCTTCTGTATAATTTTATTCCTTCTAAAGCAGAACTTGTAACTTCCTTGGCTGTGTCGGAATATATATGTGTGGTAAACACATCTCAAGGATTTCATGGACAATGTCTTCTCAAGCATATTATTCCCATTTGACCCTAAGGAATTATGTATATCATTGGCTGTAGGTCTTCTCCAGCCTCAAAGCATTCAGGTTTACTTGTAAGCTTTGGGAGGTCTTGTCTTTCTTTTAATAATCTCTTTTAATAACTTGTGTAGGTATTTTTTCCTCCCCATTAACGTGTGTGTCATGCCGACAGTGCTGTGTTTACATGGACAAACCTGCTGGTGGTGGTGGTGGAGCTGGAAGGCTCGGAGCAGGAAGCGCTGGATCTGGTCGCACTGGTGACGAACGTGGTCCTGGAGGAGCATTATCTCATCGTTGGTGTCGTGGTCATCGTGGATCCCGGGGTCATTCCCATCAACTCCCGTGGTGAGAAACAACGGATGCACTTGAGAGATGGATTTTTAGCTGATCAGTTGGATCCTATTTATGTTGCCTACAACATGTGAAAACAGCAAATCACACCAAGGCTAAAGCACCAAAATCCAAGGGACTTTCCTCATAGTAACATCAGAATCCATGCTCTATGTTTTTAAAAGCTGTTGAAGACCTTAGGAAAATGGAGATACTTCTCTTTACATACAGACCTCCATCTCCCAGATTGCATTTGCTTTCATAAACCCATTGTAACAGTCACAGCTAGCTGTCTTAGGATGGAGAGTTTACTGGAATTCCTGAAGGAAGCTTATTAGAACTATCATGGACCAATTTTATTTTTGGGGGGGACAAAGAGGGAAGAATAATTATGAATGTCAGTACTTGATGCACTGCATAAAAGGACATAGAGTAGGGTGGGGAGAGAACACCAGCTGTGAGGAGGAGGACTGGAAACAGCACCCAAAGTCGTGAGTAACCATCCAGAGTTCACCCTCCACATGACTGCAATGTATAGGCAGTATTGGGGTTGGGACATAACCTTCAACACTGCACACACCTCTACCACGTTCTCTACTGAAAGGAATTTTGCACATAATTGAGATTTAAAAATGCAGCCTTTTTATTTTAAATCACTGACTCATCCCTATTCAGAGGAAGCCAACCTGTTCCAATGCTGGATTCAGTGTAACAGTTATGCTGCTGTTCAGCTTTTTTGTACCAAGCAAAAACAAATACTGTAACAAGGTTACTTACGGTGCCATGCTGTACTCTGTAATGCTACAAACTTTATAATAAAATACAAAGTAATACCCAGTTTTAAGTACTTGATGCAGGAGCCTTCAGTGCTCTTGCTCTTCTAACTCCATGGTAAAGTTGCTTGTTTTCATAGTGTTAGCTGTTAATTCCTGCCCTGCATAATGCCAAGGATCTGAAAATCCATTCCAAAGCCACTAGTCTCTGAATGATTTGTACAAATGTTTACAAAGCATGGGCTTACAATATGTTTCCATGAGTATTCTGTGCTAAAACTTAAAATGGTAACCTTTTCCCCCCACCATGGAAAACCTATTCAGTGTTGGTTAGCTTGAGCTGCTGTGGTACAAACTTCCTTTGTTTTCTTTGGAGTTGTATTTAAACTCTGGCTAAAATATCCAGTTGGTTGAGTCACAGTTGGACTAATTAAGGTTTTGAAGTGTCTGCCTGATCTAATACTGCAGTGAACCTAATGCAGAAAGAGAGTACGAAGTTATTCAAATACTTCTGTGTTTAAAGGTAAGCATGAGAGTAGCAAATAATTATTTTTATAGCTTTGTTAAAGACTTTGAGAGCTACATAACATTTTTTTAATAATGCCCAAGTTTGTGAAAGAGCCAGTTTTTTCTGCAAGGCAATTCTGCCTGGATCAGTGCCTAAGAAGATTGATGTCAGTCCCCTGATATATCAGATTTATCCACAGTCAAATAAACTCTGAAATCTTAAGAAAAAGCTCTCCTTTATAGTAGTCCTGGGCCCTCATGGTGTTTACCTGCGGTGTATAATATAGCTGCATACTCTGACTAATTATGTACAGAACTTGTGTTAACTTAGTGTTTGAGTACATCAGCCTCCAGCAGCGGGCTGTGGGACATCCCTCCTACCAGAACAGCTGGCAAAAGGAGAGAACTCCCCAACCCCCAGTTCCATGTTGTAGTTTTTTAGCAAATAAAGCATTGTGAGAGTTTTGTATTGAGATACTGGTGAAAGTGAGACAAGTTGCCTTGTAAAGTAAGTCTTAAAACAAAAAGCTTATTAAACATTTCAAAACAGCTCTTGCCAATCTGATGTGATGAATGCTGAACCTTAGGCTGTTTGGTCAAAACCTTGGCTTAGCACAGTTCTCACTTATATTTCAGACAGTTTAATCCTTAAGAGCTTTTTCTGCAAAGCTTCACTGCAGTTGCTTTGCAGGTAAAGCAGTTGTAGAGCCTGGATGGTTCTGAATTTCCTGTGTTTTGAACCTCTGCCAAGCTGCAATGCTGACATCACTATGTCATGTATGACATTACTGCCATGGGGCTGGCAGGGCATGGCTGGTATGATGTCACTGCCATGGTGCCACTAAACAGTGCTCCATGCATGGCCAAGCCTTTCCAGGGCCTCTGAGCTCCAGCTCCTGGCATAGACTGGCCATGCCCCTGCTTGGTCTGCAGCCAGACATCCACCAAAGTTTATACCCTTGGAAAACGTTGCAGAAGGCACCAGCTGGACAGAAAGAGGCCTGATGCCAGATTCAGGCTGATGACTGCTAGGGAGAAAGCACTAGCTGAAAAGGAAAAGCGCGAGCAGAAACAGCAGGACTGGGATGATGCCCTCCAGCAACCTCTTCTGGCTGACCCACAGCAGCCACTGCGCTACCGAAATCCTCCGGAACTGTCAGGATAAAGAAAACCCTCTAACAGTGTCTTTCTAGTGCTGGAGAGTGAGGCAGTACTTTATTCCTGGCCAGGGTTTGTAAGTGGCTGACAAAATTGTAGCCTCTACACAGACACTGATACAAAACTATTTCAACTATTCCTACATTTTTAGCAAACAAATTAATGTTCATTGGTTTTAAATTGCATAATTCTCTTTCATTTATTAGTTTACTGTCCTCTACTGGTTATTGATTCCTTGCTGTTCATGCTAATTAGTCCATATTTTTAGGGGTTTTAGTATCTGTTTCCTCCAGTAGCGACTTTTCAACACACAGACACAGTCTTTGTTAGTCTCTTCTGGTTTCTGCAAAACGTTCTTGTAGTCCATAAATTCTGCATTCCAGATGTCCAGCTTCAACAATACATCTTTCTCTCCCAGGCTTTGTTCGTAGAAGCATATCAAAAGTAGTTTATCAAAACTTAACATCTCAGTAATTTTCCCAAGCTGTGTTCCCATAAAAGTAACTCAAGACAACTTCACTAAATGCTGGATAAAAGTTATACAAGACTGGTTATAATTAATATACTGGTTATAATTAATTAAAACAAAATCTAATAAAACCATTCATTAAAATTTTTTTTAAGTTACGTCATTTCCAACAGCTGCAGCAGTTTGGAAAGGCTGTAAAAAGTCCCTAAAACAACTCTTCCTGTCCCTCTTGCAATGGGGCTCATGGGAGGTAGGGTGTCTGGTTTAATTTTTGTCCGGGCAAAATGATGTTCTGCACCAGCATTACTCCAGAGTGTGTTTCCAAGTGGTTTCCTTTCTCTTACACAAAGTTCAGTGCAAAAACTTCTTTGGGGTGTAGCAGATGGGTCAGACTGCTGGGCCCACGATCAGCCCACAGTGTGCAGAACACTCTGTGATTATAGGGCATTCCATCTTGGAAAGGAGCTCTCCGAGTTTTTTTCATGTCATCTGCATTTTTTAACCCAGACTTTCAAGGATTCCTGACCAAAGCACCTGCTTTTACTTAGAATCTTGTTTATGGAAGTAAATTAAGTTGCAGTCTCTTAAAAGAAGGCAAATGTTTTGTGAAAAGGCAAGAGAGGTGAGGCAACTACAGGAACCATTTGTACCAACAGTAGATTTACCAAACAAGCACAAATTGACCCTGCAAAATGTGATTTGTGTTTTAAAGCACTGCACATAACAAGACAATGTCATCTTGGAGCCTTTGCTGTTTTTCTCACTTTTAATTTCAGCCAGGCATTGTGCCTTGCATCCAGAAAGTGCTGTGTGTGACGAGCTTAAAGCATGCTTGATTTCAATGCCAAAGCAACTTAACTGATTGTTGGGGGTTGAGGGCATTGGAATTTTTCCTCCATCCCTGTTACTAAGAGATAAATGGCTGGGTGCTCAGAACTATTCAGCTTGTTGTAAAAGACAAAGACTATGGCTGGGTGTGGTGAGGATGAGGCTCGATGGGCGGGGGGCGACACCTCGTTGGGACTGACACTGTCCGTGGGACACCGGGAGGAAAGGAGCTGCTTTTCTGGGCTCTGACTGCAACCGCAGGGGATCCCACCGTGATCTGCCTTCTCCTTCTGGCTGGGTGAGCTTTTGGCTGGGGATCCGGTTTTTTCCCACACCGGGGGCGTGCGGTTTTTTTCCCTGCTGCGTTTCACGGCAGCTGCAGGGGGGGAACCCAGCTGCCCCCACCGCCCGTCCCGTTTTTTTGCCGCACGAGACCGCGGCGTCTGCCGTGACTGCGGAGTCCCTGCCGCCCTTGGCCGGCCTGGGAGAGGCCGACCCCAGCCCCTGCTGCCCCGTTCCGCCGTTTCGAGCCGCTTGCCTGCCTGTGCCTGCTCCCCAGCCTGCCCGCCATTACCAACGGCGTGAGGCCGACCCGACCCTGCGCCACAGCGCCCCTGCTGCTGCTCGGGAGTCACCGCACCTGCCCTGCCCGGCCGGGAGCTCCACAGCGCCCCTGCTGCTGCTCGGGAGGCACCGCACCTGCCCTGCCCGGCCGGGAGCTCCACAGCGCCCCTGCTGCTGCTCGGGAGGCACCGCACCTGCCCTGCCCAGCCGGGAGCTCCACAGCGCCCCTGCTGCTCGCAACCGTGATTACACCACACAGGAAAGTGCGTGGCAGCCCAAAGGACACCTACTACTGGTTTCTGATTTTGTTTGTTTGTTGTTATCCTGTTATTGCTTGTTTACTCTGCTATATATACTAGTAAAAAACTGTTATTCCTTTTTTCCCCATACCTTTGCCTGAGAGCCCCTGATTTCGAAGTTCAAATAATTTGGAGGGAAGGAGGGTCCCATTTTCTACTCTAAGGGAAGGTTCAACCTCTCTTAGCAGGCACCTGTCTTTCAAACCAAGACACTGATCTTTCTTAAAACTAATGAGGACAGGATTTAAAAATCTGTAATTCATCTTAAATTGAAGGAGTGTGACATTGAAATCCCAGCTCATAGTAAAGATACAAGGGTGACTTTTAGTTTGGTTGGTTGGTGGATTTTTACCTGATTTGTGTGAATACAAAATGTACTAACCAAGAAATTCTAAGCCCTCTCTCCTGAACTAACGTGCTGCTGTAGCTGGGCTCTCTGTCCCTCAGTACACTGAGGGCTGTGAGGGAATGCTGTTGAAGCAGAATGTTTCAGATTTATTCTGGGGTGCAAGTAAGTGATAAATAACCTTGTAAACATTAATGAATCTGCCTTTATTGCATCAGTGTTCTTTGTGAGCCAGCGCTTCATACCAGCATTTAGAAATCTTCGTGACACTTTAGCAACAGTACTATGAGGTTGCTTTAATGCCCTTATTTATTATTAATTGTTACCCAGGGATTTATTAGTGGAAAAAGGGAAGAAGCTGGTTAATATACTTAAATATTTATTTGGTCAGATATTTCAAATGAGATATTTGCAAGCCAGAATTCCTTGTCATGACTAATTCTAATGTGGGTTTTTGCTACAATCTTCAGATTTTGTGGTTTTGTTTGGATTTTGTTTTATTTTTGTTTTGTTTAGGAGGAACTAGGCACACCGGGTTTTATGGTGTGGTTTGGTTATGCCAGTGCCATATAAGCAGAGTTCTATTTTTTTGTATTTCAATATACGTTATTAAAATAATATACACCACTGCATTTTCTTCCAGTCACTTCTGCTTTATTTAGCCCTGTTCTCACCTAAACTTAAAGGTGCTATTTTTCTAGCATTCCTTAAAACTTGTCTAGCAGAGGTAACTCTAAAATCATTATTTATTTCTGTCACTTCTCTCCACCAAATGTGAATGACAGTGCTGTGGTTGGTTCTGTTTCTTCTCTGGGGTCTGTAAAAGTCCACACCTCATTTGTGGGAAGAAAACCACTGTTTTTTTTTTTTTTATGATCTCTTTTTTTTCTTGCTGTCAGCATGTGAGCTCTGCTTTTGAATGATTCAGCCTGGATCCACTTCCCTCAACAGTAAAGATGAAGTAAATGTTTTTTCAGATGAGCAACAATCAGCACTCCTGGTAAGATCCTGTGTGGAAGAACATTTGGGAGGGGAGGGGTGTCTGTAAGTGCTCTTACAGTGCTGGTAATTTTTTGTCAGATCCAGGGAGAGGGTTTCCTTTCACAGATGCACATCTAAAATTATCTGGGGAGAGAATAAAAGTGCAGATTCTAATCTCCCAGAGCAGAAAGTAAATACAGCATTTTAAATTCTGAAAACGTGATTCAGCAGAGGTACAATACAGCATGGATGTACAAAATCTGCCTCTCTGACACTTTTTTACCTTCAGAAGGGAATCTGCATATTTTAAAAATCTCAGGCCCTTCCTGTTGCTGTACTTCTCTTTGTTTCAGTTTTACTACTGTTGATAGTAGGAAACTGTTGGTGTCCTTCTGGGTGGAAATTCATTTGAATCCTCTTCATAGAGTCAAAAGCATGGCTCACAAATGTGGCTCACGGGTAGACCATTGTACTGAAACATCAGACCCCTCTGCTGAACTCAGGTTCAGGCTTGAGAGATGGTCCAGAGAGTCCTGTCTACCCTGCCTCACCTTGGGGACATAGAGACAGACGGTGTCCCCACCCATTGTTCTCACATGTGGCCTCAGGTCTGTACCAGTGTTGAAAGCAGCTGAACTGAGACCTGAGGAGGATGTTAGAAATGTGGTGGAAGTTACTTGGACGCTAAACAGTTTCTCATCAAGTGAGCGCTACCCTGGGATGGCAAAATGGCTTTTTGTGTTAGATGTTAGGACAAGATGATGTCCCTTGTATGCCTGGCTCTGCCTGAGTGTCCCCTTGCACAGCTTGGGGAAGGCTGATGAGAATAGTAAGATGGTCCCTGTCCAAAGATGTCATTTCATGCATGAAATCATAAAATGTGGAATGAGGTAAACCCAGTGCCATCTGAGGGCATAGTTGCTGTCAATCTATCATTATTGATGCTGCAGGCCAGGAAGGCCCAACTCACAGATATTGCTGAGCTGGATGGCAGCTGCAGACTGAAAAGGAAGAAGCACAGGCTTTGGGGAGGTTGTCCTGGGTTAAGTGGAGGCTTTGCAAGGGCTCACCACTGCAAGCCCCTGGATGACCCTGGTAGCAGGAGTCATATCCTGCAGAGGGGCCTTCCCACTAGTTCCTTTGTCCTGGCAGATACACCTGGCAGTGTGGGCAGCCAGGTGGAATATGGTGCTGGTGACAATCGTGGGCTGTCTGGCCAGTCACAGTGACACCAGGGAGGAGATGAGGGGTTGATGCCCAACTAGAAGCCCAGGGGCATGAGCTGTAGCAGTGCTTCAGGCGAGATCCCCCAGCCTTCCTCTCAGTGCAGAACAGCCTGGCACAAAAGGACACATTTTCCACCAGGGGCCAAACCAACATTTTATTCTTGTCATTTCCACACACTCAGGAGGCTGTGCCTGGTCTGTGATCACACTGGGCCTATCCCACTTCCCTTCTCACTGAGCTTCGACACTTTGTCAAGGCATATCCCAGGCCCAGGATCTGACCCCAGTGCAGGAGCCTCATATACTGTTGCTTCCAGTTCTGCAGGCTGCTAATAGCAGGATTGATCAACGAGAGAAAAGACTGAGCTGTCAGATGGTTATGCTTTTAGGTGGTTATGCTTTTAGATTGTTACAGGTTGCCTTGCAAGCCAAGGGTGTCTCAGTGTGCCAAGAAATGGGTGGGCTCTACTGAGCACTTGTGAGAGGACAGGAGCTGGGTTTCCTGGGTTAATGCCGTGCACAGACCCCACAGGAATCACTGGGAGCCTTCCCATTCAGGCCAGTGGGCTCAGCCGCAAGTTTCCATAACCAGCCCCTCTGCATCACCTCTTCCTTGAATTTCCCTTTTTCCTTTGTATGCAAGCTTGGATAACAGCACCCCTCTGCTTCTAGCCCCGTGCACATTCCTGACAAAACAGCAGGGAAGGAGCTTGAGGCAAGGCACTCACTCATTGCATCCAGCCCAGTGGGCACTAGCCAATAGCCTTTCCTGAGCCTTTGTTCACAAAACCACAGCACTTTAAATAAGCTGCTTAAGTCTAGCACAAGCTGAACTGTAAGGTGTCTGTAATCACACCCAGTCCTTTTCCTGGAGGAACAATGCTGCCTTGTGTCTCTTCAGCATGAGCAGAAGGGGCTCGCCTGCTTCCCACCAGTTCACTCATGCTCAAAGAACTCGTGGCAAGCAGCAGTGACCATCGCAATGAACGCCACAAACTCCTGGAAGTCGCACTCTGCATCCCCGTCGCAGTCCAGTGCCTCCATGACTTTGTCCACAGTCTCCTGGTCTTGGATTTCCTGAAGGGATAGAAACAAGCAGCCAAAGCTAGGGAGGAGCACAGCAAGGCCCAGACAGTTACATGTCCCTGTTTCTCAAGTGCTCTCATGGCTGAATCTCTGTTCAGACACATCCCAAATATTTTGTGGCTGTTCCCAGTCTGTGGTGGGGCACTGTCCTGTGCCCCTGGGAATCACAGCCACAGCTGTGCTGCTGGGAAGGGACATCTTGAGCCCCTTGGAGCAAGGATGTCCCCCCCGTGTCAGGGAAGGTAATTTCCCTAGAATCCAACTCATACCCCAGTCTGCCACACAGGCTGTTCCCCTCATCCTGCTGCTCTGTAGAGCTGGAGCAAAGGATTTAATGCCCTGCTGTGTAAATAAACCCCTTCACCTGCGCTGGCTTCCCGTGGGAGACAGTTACTGGAGTGCAGTGGCTGCTCGATGCCCCCCCCTGAGCCCAGCCACGCTGCGGGGAGGGCAGTACTTACACCGAGGAAGTGGGTCAGCTCGTTGTTGATGAGCTCCTTCAGTTCCAATTTCTTCAGCTTGTGCTTGTCTCCCTCCTTCCCGGAGTACTGGTGGAAGACATCGATGATGATGATCATCGCTTTCTCCAGCTCAGACATGGTCGTGGCGAGGCCCTGAGGTCAGAGGGAACGTGGGAACGCCAGCCTGTGCAAACTCCAGCAATTCCTATTGCTTTGGAAGCACGGCCGCCCCGGGGCTCTGCCCATGCATCGGCAAGGTCGGAGCCGCGCCCAAGGCGTTCTGCTGGGAAGCACTGGCAGCAGTTCTGGCTTCAGGGGGAAGGTCCCGAGAGACCATTACTCTGCTGCCAGGGGCTCTCGAATACAGCAGGGATACAAGACGAGGAGAGGGGCAGGCATGGGGTCAGCTCCGGAGCTTCAGAAAGGTTTTGCTGTCCCTGCTGTCACAGGTCCCCTCGCCTATGCCTTTACCTGCAGACCTGTCTGCAGCCCAGAAGTCAAGGGAACTGGGTAGGGACCAGTTTTAATGAGTGCCAGCAGGTCAAAATGAACACATCTCGAACCTCCCTCTCCCGCACTTGATCTGGAGACCCTCTTGGGAATGATAATAATTCGGATTGCAGCGTTCCCTGCAGACTTCACAAACGGACAAACCAAAGAGGCTCTGATCAAATAGGGAGAGCTGCCAACCCACCTTCCCAAAACCTGGGAAAATAAAAAAGCCTTATTGCCTGGCACTCGGTTCGTTCATATCCCACAGGTAAATGTCTCCTGCCCTACGACCTGGCTGCTGTTTCTCCACCACAAGGTACTAAATCTGATCCTACAGCTGATGTGCTCCCCCACTCAGTAGTCAGTGTCCGAACTGAAAGACTGTTTCCAGACAAGGTAGAAAATATTCCAAGAGCCTTTTGCATGCTCCTGCCCTGCCTGCTTCCCGTCCGCAAGGCTAAGGAGTGCTCCAGCTCTCGGGCTCTCGGACAGCGTCCACCCCAAGGCGAGGACAGCCCGCCCGGCATCCCCCGGTCCCTCTCACCTTCCTGCTGCCGGCGGGGCTGTGGCACAGCGATACGGCTTGGCCAGGCACCCCGGAGACCCGCTGGCTTCTTATGCCTGCGCGGGGAGCCGGGGAGGCAGCGGCAGCCGGGGCGGGGTGTCCGAGCCGGGCGCTGTGCCTGCGCCGCAGCGCTGCTCGCGGGGACTGGACCCGCCGCCGCGTGGGAGCCGCTGGAAAGGCGCTCTTGGGAGAGGAGAACACCGCCTGCTTCAACTTGTTTTCTGAAGATTATAAGGGGACATAGTTGCAGTCAACGAGTTTTTATAGCTGACACATACGTAGTGATATAGCCCGTTTCAAAATGTATTGCAGTAAACTGATTTTTTTGTAAACAAGCAGTTGGAGATTATCCCTAGAGCCAGCTGTTACACATTACAAATAAATCTGTTATGGTGCCATTTATTTGTTCATAATTTTCAAAGATAGAATGCCTACTCACTGTTCATTAGATGGGTCTTTCAATGCACAGAATGTTCTGTGAATCAAGCTTCATGTCCTTTGCAATTCGAAGATGCGAATGCTGTCTTTAAAGCTGCTGTTCTGCTCTGAACAGTGAGTATGCAAAAACAGCTTTTCCTTGTACGCCTGATCTTTTCACTATGTTTACCCCAGATCATTGGGAGCACACTATTAATATTGAACGCACTTTTTCTGGTTTCTACTGTTTTAAGATTGTCGAGTCAGGCCAGACAGGGAAAATAAGGTTATTTCAATTCACTCAGCTTCACCAAACATACCAGCAACAAAATGGTTTATCAAACTGAAACCACTGCTGCTTGTGCAAAACCATTTAAACCATGGGAGTGAGTGAAAGCATCAATGAGAATACGTTTTGCGGTCAGTGTGAGCATAAGTCTTATACTTTTCTCTGTGTATTGTTCAAGAAATGTTGAAATATTCAAGAAATATCCACCTAACACCAGAGACAAATGAGACTGCAAATATATTGAACCAATTCTGACAAGGGAAGTGTAAATCAACATGCAAAACTCAGAAAAAGATGAGTTATTGCTTGTATACTGATTCACACTAGAAAAAAAAATCTTTTGTTTTTAGAAACTTTGAAAAGTTATCTCAAAATTAGATTCTTTATTTACTTTTAAATGGGGTCTTGATACAAAACTTGTTCACAAGTCCCCTGCCAGCCCCAGCAGCCACTATGAACTGGCATTAAATGCACTTTTATCTAAAGCCTGTTGCTGGACAGATCTATTCCCTGGCAGTTCCTGTGTTCCCCAAATCTACTGATACAACACCGACCATGTTACTTAAAAACTTTTTCACATACATGGTGTAAAAGAAACCCATCTACATTGATAATTTCCTTACATCAGCTCATGAAAGCTTTTGTAATATGCTCAAACACTGGTTTGGGGAAAAATAATTTCCCCAGCATTAAGGTTGAGTATATCGACTACAAATATTTACCTGACCACTGAAATTCTTGCATTTAGGGCATTGCAAACTACACCAGTTATCTGTGCTCTGGTGGGACAAGCAGGGACAGCAGGGATGCTTTCAGGTAGTCATGTTTCTAGTGTGGAGGTAGTTTGTCCGCAATTTTGCACTATTTGATTTTTTCCAAGAGTATTTGCATTCCTATAGGAGCTGGATATAAATAGGGCTCTCTGTCAGCAGGAAAGAGACAGCATTTTTCTGCTGATAGCAATTTGATCTGGTAGATCTCTAGCTCAGTCCTTAGCCAAGAAATGCAAGAAATGCATTAAAGCAAACCTTTTCTAGTCAGAGACAAGGTCCTAGCTCATCTCCTTAAACCATTTGCTGATGTCATTCTGGAAAGTGACCTTTCCTTAAAGTGGAACAGAAAAATTAGCATTTGACAGATCAAAACGTGAACAGTCTTGAAATTCTCTTCCCTGATGATTCTTGCTGTCCATTTCACCCCAAATTATTCTGACTTCTGTATTTTACAGGTTATGATCTGGAATGATGTGTTGATAGGATGGGAAGGAGCAGCAGGATCAGGTGTGAACACCAGAAATCTTGACCCTCTCCTGCCTCTGCTAATGAGCAACTCCAAGCGACTTTGCTGATGCTTGTCCAGGCTCATTTCCTCTCAAAGACTGCTCTCTTGGCCTGGATCATCCCTAACCCAGCCTGTGACCATCCAGGAGGTCTGGAATGGGTGTGGGGCTGTGAGATGGCTGTGCTTTCAGTGCTGCCCAAAGAGCTGCCCCTGTTATTTTAAAATTCATGTTCTGATCTTCAAACAGGAGAGTGCAACCTTGGGACTCCTTTCCTCAGGGTCAGGGCTTCCTTGCCAGAGCTTTGGGTTGATGTGTTTAAAGAAGCAAGGGGGTTTTACAGTGCCCAAGGCTGAGCAAAACACTTCAGCCCTCTGCCTGTCTCACAATGTGGGCTCTTCATACCAGGCTCGGGGAGAAAAGCCAGACTATTTCTTTGTCTCTCTGGTGTGTGTGGAGCAAGGCTCAGCCAGCCCACAAGACAAAGGCCAGCGGTCATGGAACTGGGAGAAAAAAAGTAATAAAAGCAGAGGAATTTGGGTGGGAGGGTGAAGAAACTGCCTCTGCCTCTGCAGGGCTGCACTCACAGTCCCAGCACACACAGCAACTTTGCAGGGGGCAGGTTCCCTGGCATTTACAAGCACAGCAGCCGAAGGTGAGCTAGTTGCTGGCTGAATCTAGTTGAGGTTCAGACACAGAAAAACTTGTATGAAAATAATGCCTAAGTAACGGGAATTTGGCAATTATTAAAAATGTCTAGGACATGTGGGTTGTATAGAGACAGAAAAATAAAACCAAGTTGTTCATCCTCCGTCACTCCCCATATGTTACCATAAATTATCTTAAGATTTTGGCATCCACAGAGGAGTGGAGATACTTGCATGAACCTCATTTCAGGAAGATTCATTATGACAATTTTTTTTTCTTAAACCAGAAATAAACAGACACTATTAAGCCCCAAATACAACACCCATGTCAGTGAATTTCTAGAGTTCCCTCTGCTCATATAAACTGTGCAAGAGAAGCAGCACATCTCTCCCTGCTGAGGACCAGTGGGATGAGACACAAGTCAAAGACATTATCCCCATCCATTCTCCCTCCAGGAGAAGTCCAGCACCATCCAAAAAACATTTTGTTCTTACTGAACACAGCCAGGGCTGAACCAGTGCATGACCTAAGCCTAGTTTATAAAATAAATACCAAATCAATTCTTTGATTCCCAAATAAAATTACTGTGTCCTCTCCAAATAACCCCTGACATTATTCTGGACATGAGTGAAGAGCTATTTGCTAGGAGTATTTTAAATTCAACTTGTAGTGTGCATTGTATACTATAAGTATTAATGATTATATAACTATAAGTATTAATAGACAGGCGTTTTTCTGTCCTTGGGTGCTGATGGGTGCCACATTTGGGAGTAGCTCTTTTGTTCCTGGGCAGTGCACAGACATGGAGGGGCTTTTCTGCCACCTTAGCTTGGTCTGGTGTCACCTCCGTGGTAGGAGGGATGCTAGGTCACTCTGAAAGGCTGAAAGGACTTTTATCACTCCATTTAAACAAGTACACATTAAATTTCCACCCAGCCCTTCCAACAGCATAGCAGGACCAAGTACAGCATGTCTGGGATTTACAATCCCTGTGTGCCTCCTTTAGGGGAGCCTTCTGGAGCTGAGGGAATTCGAAGGGCTGAAACCCACTTGCTAACTGGCCTGAGAAGGGAGTGATGTTACATTGGGGGTGTTAGGAGAGAGATGGGGACATGTCACTGGGACAGGACAGGAGGAGCTCTGCCACCTCCTCATGGACTGCTGTCCCACGGCACCACCTGCATGAAGGTGACACCCCCCACCCGGTCTGGGGGCACCAAGGCAGGGCTCATAGTGAGGATACCTGACTCTCCTGTAGAGCAAAACACAGTGTTTTATGGGTGTCACCCCCACCGGCCCTACCTCTCTTCACCCGGGCAGGGCCCCCGTGTTTAGCTAGTGGCCGACACCCCGGGAAAGCAGAGCTGAGGACCAAGGGTGGTGCCAGCAGCGGGGGAGCACGGGGGCAGCGGCAGCCTGGGCACCCGTGGGTCAGGGTGCACTGTCCCCATGGCTGGCACTGCACCCAGACACGTATACCCCAGTCCCTCGTGGCCCACGAGGACGTAAGCTGGGCACTCAGGCTGGGCCAGCGTTGTTTTATTATTTCCATTAACGATGGAAACCACACGCCTGGACTTTGGGGGTGCACGGAGGTGGGGACAGTCGCTCTAGGGGCTGGCGCTGTCACCCGAAGGGACGGGACGGCTGTCGGGGTCTGTGGGGGGATGGCACTCCTGGGGAAGCGAGCGCGGTCGCTGTGGCGGGGGCAGACCCGTGGGACGGAGGAGCCAGGTGCCGGCAACCGGCCGGGCGATGTCCCACGGCAGGAGGGGAGGGGAGCGGACGGGGCAGGACGGGGACAGCACAGGGGCCGGGCCGGGCGGGGCGGGGGCCGGGCTTCGTCCTCGCCCGCGTCCCCATTGGCTGCCGCCCGTGAGGAGATGTGGGACCAGCCGGCGCGGCCCTGGCGCTGACAGCGGGAGCGGAGATGGCGGCTGGCACAGCGTGCGTCCCGGCGGTGGGGTCGGGATCGGGATCGGGAGCAGCAATGGCGGGGGGCACTGGGTGGATCCCGGCTGTGGGAGCGGGAGCGGCGATGGCGGGGGGCACTGGGTGGATCCCGGCTGTGGGAGCGGGAGCGGCGATGGCGGGGGGCACTGGGTGGATCCCGGCTGTGGGAGCGGGAGCGGCGATGGCGGGGGGCACTGGGTGGATCCCGGCTGTGGGAGCGGGAGCGGCGATGGCGGGGGGCACTGGGTGGATCCCGGCTGTGGGAGCGGGAGCGGCGNCGGGGTCCCGGTGGGGCAGAGCGGGGTGGCGGCCGCGGTTCACGGTGCCCGTGTCCGGCAGGGCGGTTCGGCGGCGTGGCGGCCCTCGGCGCTCGGCGGCGGCCACGGAGCTGCCGGCCTGGCGGCTGCGCTGCGAAGGCGGGCGGCAGCTGTGGCGCTACCTGAGCGATGGCGATGTCGGGGAGCGGCGAGCGCAGACGGCGCTGGAGCAGCACAGCCTCGGGCTGGACACGGTGCGGGGGACCCGGGCCGGGGCGGCGGGGCCCTGCCTGGAGCGCCCCGCTGAGGTGCCGCTGTCTCCCCGCAGGGCGCGGCGCTGCAGACGCTGCCGGCGGCCGACTCGGCCCGGGAGGCGGCCCTCAACGGGATGCGGTTCTACGCGGCGCTGCAGGCCGAGGATGGGGACTGGGCGGGCGACTACGGCGGGGCNGCGGGCCGCTGTTCCTCCTGCCAGGTAGGCCTGGGCACCTGCCCGGGGGTGAGTGCCCTGGGGTTTGGCTCTCTACAGTGCCGGTCTGTCTGGTCCTCCAGGTCTCCTCATCGCCTGCCACACGGCCAAAATCCAGCTGCCCGAGGGGTTCCAGAAGGAGATGGTACGCTACCTGCGCTCTGTGCAGCTCCCGGACGGAGGCTGGGGCTTGTGAGTAGCAAAGATGCTTCTTTGAGTGATGGCACCTCCAAGATCCAGCACTTGAAGCTGCTGTCAGATCTGCCCGGGCTCAGGGAGGGAGACTCAGCACCTGTGATAGCTCTGGGTGGTTGGACTTGCTTGTGCAGCACTCCAGGCACACTGTTTGTCACAGAGATGGCCGTAGCATCAAGTCTGGCCACATCTCTGGGGCACTATATCCCAAAGTGTTGTGTGTGACAGGGTAGTGCAGAGCAATGTTTCTTCCTGCATTAGTCAGATCCCTCTTTTCCAAAGTCAACCCTAGCATCCCACTTCACCCTGAAAGAGACAGCCCTGTGCAGTGGCTTGTGTCTGGCTAATGGCAATAGCTGACTAATGGATGTGGTGTTTCTGTATATGCTCCTGACAGACATGTGGAAGACAAATCAACAGTGTTTGGCACAGCCCTCAACTACATAGCCTTGAGGATCCTGGGGCTTGGACCAGATGACCCTGACATTGTGCGGGCCCGTGTCAACCTGCACAGCAAAGGTCAGCCATGGGGCTGGTACACTGGTGAGAGAGGTCTGGCCAGACCTGAGGGCTGCAGGGAACACTGGGGGCTGCCAGGTAGTGGAAGAACTGTTGTTCTTACTTGCCCTTCATGGCAATTGCATTTTCAATTAATGATGGGAAGCTGTGTTGCATTTTTATACCATTGCCTGCTTGCCCTGTTTCGGGACATGTATCCCAGCCTGAGTAGTGTGCTCCCAAATAGGGGGAGAAGTGGGTCTTGTGATAGGGAAGAAAGCTGGGAGCTGGCATGGCTGTGTTAACCCTGAAAGCTGATACTGTTCTGTGCAGGAGGTGCTGTGGGAATCCCTTCCTGGGGCAAGTTTTGGCTGGCTGTCTTGAACGTTTACAGCTGGGAGGGAATGAACACGCTTCTCCCAGAGATGTGGTATGTGCCCCCCTCACTGTGGAGAGAGGAGCTAGTGTCAGTCCTGCCACCAGCCTTCACCCAGAACTGTCCCAGGCACTGGTGATTACTGGGATAACTCCACCTACGGCCAGGAACTGGAGGTGCTCAAGCTGTTTGTGAGCTGGGAGCCAGCAGCAGGCCAGCCAGTAGGTGGATAGCACTGAACACTGCATCCAAGGGAGATGCCAGAGCACAGCCCTGTTAGCATTTCCCACAGGGTCCCTAATACATTCATGTGCTCCCTGCCTGCCACCAGTATCTTCCAGCAGCCAGAACTGGACCTTAGCAGGAAGGGAGAGCCACATGTAAGGCTGCCAGCCCTAAACCCTTACTTGTACCCTCTCTGAATACTCAGAGGGCTGCTGGGTGTCAGAGAGGGAAAGTGTATGACACTGTCCCTGGAGGAAACCAAGGGCTGCACAGTACCAAGGGCTGCTGGTGCTTTGTCAAAAAATGCTTTACTGTCAGTCCAGGTCTCTACCTTCGAAGTCCCACGTGACTGAACTGGCTTCTCCCTTTCCTCTTCTCGGAGCTCGAGGTCCTCCCTGCCCTGTGTCAGCTGGGCTTGGAGTGGTGTCAGGAGGAAGTATCCCTGTTGGAGGGGGAATCTAAGCAGGGCCAGGCTGTGTGTATATCCCCTAGTGCAGGGGAGGGAAAGGCATGCCCTGCTCTGAGCATTCCACACAACATCTCTCCATGTTGCCCTTGGCCTTCCTTGTTCCTCATAGCAGCACTTTCTCTGTTGCAATCAGGCTGCTTCCTACATGGTTTCCAACCCATCCGTCACGGCTCTGGTGTCACTGCCGCCAGGTTTACCTTCCCATGAGCTACTGCTATGCCAAGCGTTTGTCAGCAGAAGAGGACGAGCTCATACGGAGCTTGCGGCAGGTAAGGAAAGAGGTGATCCTGCTGGACAAGGACACATGGCTCCATGGCCACCTGCTGTGCTGGCCGTGTCCTTGTGGGCCAGCCTCTGGCTTGCCAAGTGGCAGCTCTTGTACCTGCACTGTCTCTGTCAGACAGCAGAGCCAGCTCCCAGCAGTAAGTGCCCCAGGTGCTTGCTCCTGGCTGGCCAGGCTGATGCCCTTGGCTGTCTTGTGCCAGGAGCTGTATGTGCAAGACTACGCCAGCATAGACTGGCCAGCACAGAGGAACAACGTGGCTGCCTGTGATGTGTACACCCCACACAGCTGGCTCCTGGGTGCTGCCTACGGTGAGTGCGGGAGCTGCTGCAGGGAATACTGAAGCTGCCTTGTACCCTCAGAGCTCTTTAGGGTCTACTACCAGCTACTGGTGTATGCCCTGCAGCTGGGATGGAGACAGGAATTAGGTAATCCATGGGGTTCTCCCTCCCTGAGAGCAGCAGGGCCTTGTGTCCATGTCCTCAGGCCACTCTGGGGCAGAGCTTTGCTCTATCCTGATGCTTTGCTCAACTGGTTGTTGTGTGAGCTGGGGTGCAGTCTGCCACAGCAAGTGAATTGGGCTGCACAGTGTGGGGTTTTTTTCATTGCATATCCCTTTTTTCTCCTGTAGCCATCATGAACGTGTATGAAGCCCACCACAGCACTCACCTACGGCAGCGAGCCATCACAGAGCTGTATGACCACATCAAGGCTGATGATAGATTCACCAAGTGCATCAGCATTGGGCCAGTAGGACACTTGCTGTTAATCCTTTAACATCTCACCCTTTGTTCTTTAACGATCAGCTTGTGCAATTGTGGCATGTAATAATCACCAGATCTTGTTCAACTCCTGCTGCTCCTGATGCTCAAGAGCTTAAGACTAACAGGGCACAGGAGATGCAGAGGGCGTGGGGACAGCTGTGGCCCTGGTGAGGAGTATCTCTCCTTGAGGTCCAGGGAGATGATCTGAGAGGAAGCTCTGGAGTAATCTCATGGCACCTGCCCCACTAAGTGAGCTATGCTGGATGATGCCACAGGTGGAGCCGTTGGGATCAAGGCCGAGACAACCTCTGTCTTGACTGGGGGGAGATATATGTCTCTGGGGCTGGAAGAAGCTCTGTCCAGAGGAGTGACAATGCTCCTCTTGGCAGATCTCCAAGACAATCAACATGCTGGTTCGCTGGTTCGTGGAAGGGAAGGACTCCCCAGCTTTTCAGGAGCATGTTTCCAGGATCCCTGACTATCTCTGGTAAGGGCTGAGTGTGACCCACCTGACACAGCACAGGGCTCTGATCCCCGTGGACTAAGCACACCATGGCTCCTGACTTGCCTCCTGGTGCTCCCACTGTGCCTGTGCTGCAGCGCTGTGCTCTCTCCTCCCACAGGCTGGGCCTCGACGGCATGAAGATGCAGGTGAAGTGCTGTAGGAGTTCACCTGTGACTGAAGGGACCCTGGTGTGCTGGGGCCGTGCGTGGAGTAATGGGATGGCATGTTCATCCCAAGCCTCTGGTGCCTGGTGGCCTTCTGTGTCTCACTGCCACTTCTCCCAGCTGTGCCAGGAGGGAGTACAGTCTGTTCTGCTAGTTTGCCTCCCTGTGGCTGTGAGCTGAGAGGACAGCTCTAGGCCTCCATTCTCTCCATCCTCATGAGTCCTGCAAGAAGGGCAGGAGAAAGCCAGGCCCCTGATCTTGCATGTGGGCTGAGCTCTGCTTCTCTCAGAGCCATTGTGTCCTGCTGTTCCTTAAAGCTAGCCACCTCTCCTGCCTTGGCTGTGCACAGAGCAGGCTGATGCAACTGTCTTTTTTTGTGTCCCCTTGCTGTCTCTTGACTTGCTGCACCTGTGCTCTGTGCCAGCACATCAGTCATGATGCAGAGTGACATAAAACAGGGTGGAGGGAGCTACTGGGGGTAATGCTGGAGGGATGTGCTGTCCCATAGACCCCACAGCTGAGTCAGGCTGCTGCTAGCACCTGCCTCTCACTATCTATTTTCTCTCTTCCAGGGCACAAATGGATCCCAGCTCTGGGATACTGCTTTTGCCATCCAAGCCTTCTTGGAGGTAATGCACCCTTCGGTGTTACATGCTGCCTTGGGAAAATGGTCTCTGCTCACGTGTCCCCAAATACCAGAGCTCCTGCTGTGCACCCCCTTGGAGCTCTGCTGTGCCAGTTCTGGCCTGGCATCCTGTGACTGAGCTGGGTAAACATGTCTGGCTACAGTCCCTTGCTGACTGCTCACTGTGCATCTCTGTTTCCAGGCAGAAGCCCAGGAGATGCCTGAATTCACCTCCTGCCTCCAGAACGCCCATGGGTTCCTCCAGTTCTCCCAGGTAAGCAGAGCTGGTCAGTGGTGTTTCACACACTGGCTGTGCAGGCTTGGCTGTTGCTCAGAACTGTGGTGGATGCATCTGTTGCCTTCTGAAGAGATCTTCTGAAGGGCTAGACTAGCAAAGTCCTAGGCCCAGCCTCCTGTTTTCTGCTCCCTGTTTTCATCTTTGAAGCTTGGAGAGGACCTTGGCAAGGCCCAGGCATACTTGGGTTGGCTGCCTGAGCTTAGAGAGGCCGGAAAACTGAAATCTTAGGCTTTTTTGCCCTTCATCTTTGTCTGGTACTAACACATTTGAGCCATCCTTCTGGGAAGCCCAGGATCATTGGATAGTGACTGTAGGATCTCAGCTTCTGCTGGCCTGGCCAGCAGTGGCTCAAGGTGAGGGTCACTGTCACCAGCAGCTTGGTGCAGATGCAGTCATGGGTCTTGTTCATGGTGCTGCCAGTGGGAGCAGTGAAAGCAGATGGTTCCCTGGCAGGCAGGCTCCCAAAGGGGACTTTAACAACACTTGGTGAAACCAGGCCAAAAGGTGATTTCTCTTCTCCCTGCTCCAGAGCTGACCTCTGTCCTGTCTACTTCCCTCAGTGGAAGGCAGATGCTGTCCACTCCCACATGGTTCTGCAACTGCAATGGTTTCAGCCCATGGTCCTGCAGCCAGGCACCACCAGGCTGCCCTCACTTGTTTCTTGTCTCCTGCAGATCCCAGAGAACCCGCCTGACTACCAGAAATATTATCGCCATATGAACAAGGTATGATGGCTGAGACTGGTCTCTGAAGGACACATGACTGAGGCAGGGATTTGGGCAGAGGGTAGGAATCAGGGGCAGCACCTGCTCGCCTTCAAGAAAAGAGTAGATGAGGGAAGGTGATCCTGCTCCCTAAGCCCACCTGGTCCTTTCCCAGGGTGGCTTCCCCTTCAGCACACGGGACTGCGGCTGGATTGTGGCAGACTGCACAGCAGAGGGGCTGAAGGCAGTTATGCTGCTGCAGGAGAAGTGCCCCTTCATAGCCAAGCTTGTGCCCCCTGAGCGCCTCTTTGATGCTGTGAATGTGGTAAGAGCTGCAAAAATTAGGCCAAGGGACATGCAGGACTTTAAGAGAAGCCAAGGCCCAAGGAATTGTTAGATCTGGTATTAGATCTGGTATTAGATCTGGTTAGATCTGAGCTAGTATGAGGCCTGGTGTGGCAACACTCTGTCGTGATTCAGAGCTGCCTATGTGACCTAACGTGATGTGATGGTCCAGACTGGGTCTGCCTGTCATGGTGGTTTGGGACCTGAGTTTTCTGCCAGCCCCATAGAGATGTGGGTCTGCCTTTGTCCTCACAGCTGGCTTGGAGCCAGACTGGAGTAGTACTTCCTATGAGGTTGTCCCACCCCCCTCTCTGCTTGTCTGGGCAGTTGCTGAGCATGAGGAACTCGGATGGAGGCTTTGCCACATATGAAACCAAGCGAGGAGGCCACTTACTGGAGCTGCTGAACCCCTCAGAGGTGTTTGGTAAGGGGTGCTGTGGGGGCTGGTTGTCCTGCCCACTGTGAAGGGATAAAGGGGCCTGGGCTCACCATGCCTAGTGGGTGCCTGATGGGGGATCAGTGTGCCCTGGGTCTGAGGGACAGGCTGGCAGCGGCTGGCCTGGAGGCTGGTCCACATGGGCTATGGCACTGATACCCTTTGCCTGCTGGCAGGTGACATCATGATTGACTACACATATGTGGAGTGCACATCAGCTGTCATGCAGGCACTGAAACACTTCCAGAGCCAGTTCCCTGAGCACCGAACCCTGGAGATCAGGTGAGGCACTGAGATGAGAGCTGGGCAGGGGAGAAGACAGGGTCACTGTCCCAAGCTGCCTGCCATGGCCTCCTGAACAACGTAGCTGCCTGTCTGCATGCTCTTGCCTCTTGTGCCCTCCAATAATGGGACCCATCAAAGCCTCAGAGGGGCTGATGGAGCCCCCAGTGAAGCAGACACTGAGTTTGAGCTGCTTCTGAAGTAGATGACTTCTTTCCTGTCCAGGGAAACTCTGCAGAAGGGCCTGGATTTCTGTCACAAGAAGCAGCGAGCAGATGGGTCCTGGGAAGGGTAAGCTGTGTTCCCAGCACCCAGTTTTCTTCTGGCTGCCCCAGTGGGAGAGGGATCATAATGGCTAGTGTTCCTAGCTGGCAGGATCTGTGGGAGGGAAAGTAGGGGCTGATCCTCCTCTAGCTGGTGTGCTTTGCTCTCAGTTGCTCTCCCTGCAGCCCAGGTAGAACAGGTACCTTGTGCATTGCACAAGACCCAGAGAAGTCTGGGCTGGCTCCAGCTCCTGTGGTCCCAGTTCTGCTGACACCTGAGTTAGCTGGGAGCAGGTGCTGGTGGGACTGGGCATGGTTAGGCTGTAGGGGAAGGCAGGCTGCAGCTCTGTGCCTGGCTCTGCTCTTCTGTGAACACAGCCGTGTTGCAGCCTGTCGTGTTGCAGCCTGTTGTGTTGCAGCCTGCCTCTCCCTGGGGCCTCACACCCCTGACAGTGCTGCTCTCCCCTTCCTCCTAGGAGCTGGGGGGTTTGTTTCACCTATGGCACCTGGTTTGGTCTGGAGGCGTTTGCCAGCATGCAGCACACGTACCATGACGGGTGAGAAGGGGATGTCTGGGTGCCCTGCCCCTACCTACTTCCTGGGCTAGGGTAGGACCCCATGGTGGGGCTGGATGGATGCCCTGGCTGTGCAGGGACTCTGCTGCCTCAGGCACTGCTCCTCCCAAATCCTGTGCCTGCAGTACAGCCAGGGCACTTGCTGCCTGACCCTCAAACTCTCGGGGCAGTCCTGGCCGTGGGCACTGCTTCTCTTTGCAGCTGAGAACTGTGGGCATCCAAACACTCTCTGTCCCCAGTCCTGTCTTGATTATGGCTCCCATCCCTGCAGGACTGTCTGCCGAGAGGTGGCCCAGGCCTGCCAGTTCCTTGTCTCCAAGCAGATGGCAGATGGTGGGTGGGGAGAGGATTTTGAGTCCTGTGAGCAGCGCACATACGTGCAGAGTGCTGAGTCGCAGATCCACAACACCTGTTGGGCCCTGCTGGGGCTCATGGCTGTCAGGTAAGAGCAGCCCCACCTGGCCCCGTGCTTAGGGAAAAGGGAGATGCAAGCTGGGTTGGGTGACCTTGGGCCTGGCTGATGTGACCCAGTGCAAAGCAAAGCTTTTGATCATTACTACAGGCCTCCAGCCTGGGAAAATGGTGCCGTATTCATAATATCTAGTGTCTTGGGGTTGTGGGGAGCCCTTCCCAAAGCACTCAGCATGCCTGGGGCAACCTCAGGGCAGCCTAGAGGTGGTTGAGTTCCCCAGGCATATGGTTGGGGGTTTGCAGATGATTTGGATAAAGATGCTCATATCTCCCTTGTGCTTTGCAGGTACCCTGACATCGGTGTGCTGGAAAGGGGCATTAAAGTGTTGATGGATAAGCAGCTGCCCAATGGGGACTGGCCTCAGGTACATCTTTAGTCTTTCCAAAGTGTTCCTGAACACACAGCAGTCCCCTGTCACTCATACCATTCTGCTCTCTACTTGTCTCCCAGGAGAACATCGCTGGGGTGTTCAACAAGTCATGTGCCATCAGTTACACCGCGTACCGCAACATCTTCCCCATCTGGACGCTGGGGCGGTTCTGCCGACTGTACCCCAACAGCCCTCTGGCTGGGCAGCTGCCAGCCAGAGCCAGACCCTCAGCTGGGGCAGGGCAGGAGGAGCAGGAAGCCCTGTCTGCTTGAACCTGGGATGCTGGAGATGCCATGGCCCTGGACTTGTCTTGGATCCCAGCATCTGCATGGGCCCATAGGGGTGTGTGCTGGATGGGCTATCTCAGTGCTGACCTTAGCACGTGGACTGCTGCCTCTGACAGGAAGGGGTGCTGTGCCGGTGCTGTAGAGCCTCTGCTTGCTGTTGAACCTCTTCTAAACATTCCCTTTCTAAGGCTTTTTCCAGGTATATTCTCCATCCCCAGATGGGGAGTGAAGTGCCTTTTCAGACCATTTAGAAGATCTGACAAAGCTGCCAAGCTGTGTTGTATTCCACATCTGGACAGACTCTCATCCTGCCTTGCAAGGCTGCCTTTATCGTTGCAGGCTGTGTGTCTATACCAAGAGTGTGGGATTTGGGGCTTCCCCTGTGACCACCATTTGGGGGTGTGGGGGCACTGCACAATCCTTGCTGAGCTGACCTCCATGCTGTGGGTGGAGCTCCATGCTGTGGGTGCCAGTGATGGCCTTTGAATTGCTCTCTCTGCTCTGGAGCCTGTGCTGGGAGGGGAAGGACACCTGTCCTCCCCCAGGTGTGTGGGAAACAGGAATGCTTTGCCTAATTTTGTTATTGTTCTGTCCCCCAGCTGGTGGCACCTAGCTTCTGCAGGTGAAGTCACCACCAGCCCTTGGAAAAGGGGCAGCTGAAGCAGAAAGCCGTGAGGTAGTTGGCATCATGGCACAGCCTGAGCCCCAAGGCTCCAGCCTTCCCCCAGCTCAGGCCATGGTGCCATGGAGCATTCACAGGTCATTGTCAGAGCTGGAAGTCAGACGGGATAATAAATTGCTAAGGGTGATGCAAGAGGAACTTCACTGTGTTCTCCTTTCTGTCTGCTAGTGTGTGTCCTAGGCAGAGGGGAGCTGGCACAGTAGCCTCATGTCACATGGCTTGGGTTGCCTGTCCCCGGACGTATGGGCACCATCTCCACCAAACTATGATGGGAGCCTGTGCCTCCTCTAATGCATTTAACCCCAGAAAAATATAATCAAGGAAGCAACTTACTAAAGGAATGATCACTTCCTTCATCCTGCTGCTTACACTCATGCGGATAAGCAAGATAGAAAAACTTATTTAAGAAGATTCAACTTAGGCTGTCTCAACTCAGCCCTGTTTGCCTTTTCCAAACTCTGGACATCTTTACACCTGTCTGTGATATCACTCTGCATATAAATTTCTTGCTGAAACTGAATTATTCAAGTGTCACACAGTGATGTGTCTTGAGATGACATGGCTGTGTGGATTTCACCTATTGTTAAAATCTGCTCCAAGCTGCAATTTTGGATTGAGCACATGCAGGAGATCAAGTAGATATAGGATATATTCAGTATAATTCTTGTTTGATGGAAACTGCTTCTTCCAGGAGTCCTCTGACACTCTTCTCAGGGATCTTCTAGAGTGTTTTGATCTCTGGTTTCAGAGATCCCAGGTGTCAGCCCTAGACTATTCCCAGGATACTACCTGAGGTAATTTTTCTCCTTTGGAGAAACTCTCAGCTCTGGCACCTATCCAAGATTCATCCCACGCATTTGGAGTCTTGATCTATGGTTTTGGGACCTGACATCCTGGGTGGCAGCTCCAGACTCCTTCAAGAAAACTTCCTGAGATTATTTTTCTGTTTTGGAGGAAATCTGATTCTGTTTCTCAGGAGTTGTAGCACATGAAAAGAGAGATCCAAATGCAGACTGTTTTTTTACAGGCAGTAAAAAGAGAGCCTGGACTTAGCCATGACCATGGTGATGGTGGGACCACTTTGTCCCACATGCACTTCCAGTGTCATGGTACACTTCGGAGAAGGCAAGTGACCCTCGGGGTCTGTACAGGGGCCGGTACTGTTAAATATTTTTATGAATGACATAGATGAAGGGATCGAGTGCACCCTCAGCAAGTTTGCAGATGACGCCAAGCTGAGGGTGCAGTGACACACCTGAAGGACTGTGATGCAGAGAGACCCAGCCAAGCTCAAGAAGTGGCCCATGGAAGCCTCATGAAGTTCAACAAGACCAAGTGCTGGTGTTGCACCTGGGTCAGGGCAACCCCCAGCATCAATCCAGCCTGCAGGATGAAGGGATTGAGAACAGCCCTGCCAAGGAGGTCCTGGGGGTGCTGGTGGGTAAGAGCTGGACATGCCTTGGCCCTGTGTGTTCACCCCCAGAAACCAACCATGTCCTGGGCTGATCCCACAGTGTGGGCAGCAGGAGAGGGGATTCTGCCCCTCTGCCCTGCTCAGGTCTCACCTGAGCACCTGCAGAGCTGCCCCCAGCCCTGGGGTCCCAGCACAGGAAGGACATGGAGCTGTTTGAGTGAATCCAGATGAGACCACGGAGATGTTCCAAGGGCTGGAGCCCTCTGCTGTGAGGAAAGGTGAGAGCTAAGGGTGTTCAGCTTGGAGAAGAAATGTCTCCAGGGAGACCTTACAGCCTCTTCCAGTGCCTAAAGGGCTTCCAAGAGAGCTGGAGAGGGACGTTGGACAAGGCCCTGGAGAGCCAGGTGTCATGAATGGATTTTGATTTATTGAAGTGACCCGCACCCCAAAAATCCACTCTATCCACAAGTTCTTTAGTAATGGCTGATTTGGTCTATTATGAAATGAATTATTTATTAATAGACAAGNTTAGTAATGGCTGATTTGGTCTATTATGAAATGAATTATTTATTAATAGACAAGAAAACTAACAGACAAGACTTAAAACAAACTATTACTACACAGGGATAAAATAAAAAGAGATACTACTAGTAGATTTACATACAGTGCACGATACTGGTACCTTTTAGTTACAGCTAGTGAAGAAATGTATCTTATCAATGTATCTTACCATCCAAAGGTGGGTGGGGCACGCACACATCGAGATCCTTTCACTCAATCCCTGGGGAAGTAACCGCGAAGNTGGTGCCATGGAGCATTCACAGGTCATTGTCAGAGCTGGAAGTCAGACGGGATAATAAATTGCTAAGGGTGATGCAAGAGGAACTTCACTGTGTTCTCCTTTCTGTCTGCTAGTGTGTGTCCTAGGCAGAGGGGAGCTGGCACAGTAGCCTCATGTCACATGGCTTGGGTTGCCTGTCCCCGGACGTATGGGCACCATCTCCACCAAACTATGATGGGAGCCTGTGCCTCCTCTAATGCATTTAACCCCAGAAAAATATAATCAAGGAAGCAACTTACTAAAGGAATGATCACTTCCTTCATCCTGCTGCTTACACTCATGCGGATAAGCAAGATAGAAAAACTTATTTAAGAAGATTCAACTTAGGCTGTCTCAACTCAGCCCTGTTTGCCTTTTCCAAACTCTGGACATCTTTACACCTGTCTGTGATATCACTCTGCATATAAATTTCTTGCTGAAACTGAATTATTCAAGTGTCACACAGTGATGTGTCTTGAGATGACATGGCTGTGTGGATTTCACCTATTGTTAAAATCTGCTCCAAGCTGCAATTTTGGATTGAGCACATGCAGGAGATCAAGTAGATATAGGATATATTCAGTATAATTCTTGTTTGATGGAAACTGCTTCTTCCAGGAGTCCTCTGACACTCTTCTCAGGGATCTTCTAGAGTGTTTTGATCTCTGGTTTCAGAGATCCCAGGTGTCAGCCCTAGACTATTCCCAGGATACTACCTGAGGTAATTTTTCTCCTTTGGAGAAACTCTCAGCTCTGGCACCTATCCAAGATTCATCCCACGCATTTGGAGTCTTGATCTATGGTTTTGGGACCTGACATCCTGGGTGGCAGCTCCAGACTCCTTCAAGAAAACTTCCTGAGATTATTTTTCTGTTTTGGAGGAAATCTGATTCTGTTTCTCAGGAGTTGTAGCACATGAAAAGAGAGATCCAAATGCAGACTGTTTTTTTACAGGCAGTAAAAAGAGAGCCTGGACTTAGCCATGACCATGGTGATGGTGGGACCACTTTGTCCCACATGCACTTCCAGTGTCATGGTACACTTCGGAGAAGGCAAGTGACCCTCGGGGTCTGTACAGGGGCCGGTACTGTTAAATATTTTTATGAATGACATAGATGAAGGGATCGAGTGCACCCTCAGCAAGTTTGCAGATGACGCCAAGCTGAGGGTGCAGTGACACACCTGAAGGACTGTGATGCAGAGAGACCCAGCCAAGCTCAAGAAGTGGCCCATGGAAGCCTCATGAAGTTCAACAAGACCAAGTGCTGGTGTTGCACCTGGGTCAGGGCAACCCCCAGCATCAATCCAGCCTGCAGGATGAAGGGATTGAGAACAGCCCTGCCAAGGAGGTCCTGGGGGTGCTGGTGGGTAAGAGCTGGACATGCCTTGGCCCTGTGTGTTCACCCCCAGAAACCAACCATGTCCTGGGCTGATCCCACAGTGTGGGCAGCAGGAGAGGGGATTCTGCCCCTCTGCCCTGCTCAGGTCTCACCTGAGCACCTGCAGAGCTGCCCCCAGCCCTGGGGTCCCAGCACAGGAAGGACATGGAGCTGTTTGAGTGAATCCAGATGAGACCACGGAGATGTTCCAAGGGCTGGAGCCCTCTGCTGTGAGGAAAGGTGAGAGCTAAGGGTGTTCAGCTTGGAGAAGAAATGTCTCCAGGGAGACCTTACAGCCTCTTCCAGTGCCTAAAGGGCTTCCAAGAGAGCTGGAGAGGGACGTTGGACAAGGCCCTGGAGAGCCAGGTGTCATGAATGGATTTTGATTTATTGAAGTGACCCGCACCCCAAAAATCCACTCTATCCACAAGTTCTTTAGTAATGGCTGATTTGGTCTATTATGAAATGAATTATTTATTAATAGACAAGAAAACTAACAGACAAGACTTAAAACAAACTATTACTACACAGGGATAAAATAAAAAGAGATACTACTAGTAGATTTACATACAGTGCACGATACTGGTACCTTTTAGTTACAGCTAGTGAAGAAATGTATCTTATCAATGTATCTTACCATCCAAAGGTGGGTGGGGCACGCACACATCGAGATCCTTTCACTCAATCCCTGGGGAAGTAACCGCGAAGCCTGCGTCCAAGCCTTGGGGAGAAGTCTCCGACAATTTCGGGGTGTAAAAGGCTTCTGCCTCAGTGATAACTCGTGTATCTTTTATAGTTGTAAAACGGTGATTCTTAAGTCAGAAATATCTCTCCCCCATCGGCTTGCCAGACTAAGATGTTAATTCTTAGCTAGGTGTAAATCATCTTTTGGCGCCAGAGATAACTGCTGATGGACTTTTCCACCCATAGTTATCTCTTTATGCACCAGCTGTTGTGATACACAGAGCCGGGGGGCAGGGGGATGTCCTGCCACACCAGGATAACAGGGAAAGGCTTCACACTGCCAGAGGGCAGGGTTAGATGGGATAGTGGGACGAAATTCTTCCCTTTGAGGGTGCTGAGGCCCTGGCACAGGGTGCCCAGAGAAGCTGTGGCTGCCCCATCCCTGGAAGTGCTCAAGGCCAGGCTGGATGGGGCTTGAAGCAACCTGGTCTGGTTTCTGGAGGACTCTGGACAGTTGAGAGTCAACTATGACTTCAGCATTTTTCATGTCCTAAAGCTACTTAGTAGAAGAAATTTAACCTTTTTTGCCCAGGTTTCCAACATAGCAGCTGTTGCTATATCATCAGGTGTACAACTTCACACCATACTTTTATCCAACTTAAAATTCAGTAAAAATTGTCCATGGGGTGCAGAGGATGACCTGATTTGTTCACTCCAGCTGGCATTTTTACACAGGAAAAAAAGAACAGGCCAAGTGTCTTCCAGATTTGTAACTTCCACATAGCAATTAAAGATTTTTATTTAACCTCTATAGCTGCTCTATTAATAAAGTGAAATATTTCAGTCAAAAAGAATAAAATTTAAAAAGCCCCAGCTACCAAAACCCACCACACGAAAAAGACAAACAATTTTTCTTTATTGTCACGAGGCTCATGGAAAATTAATTTTCATACCCTCATGCCTTCCCTGGTGTCATGGGTTGGAGCTCAGTTGATTGACAGGTTCTCGATCCAATTGCCCTTTTTTGATTTTACATATTTAAACCTGCTGGAGGCGCGGAAACTTTCTTTTTCGTTCCAGTTCTCCAGCAGGAAGTGGGGGGGGGGAAATGGCTCCGGCTCGGAGTGGGCCTGAGCCTCCCCTCCCCCAGCACCAGGGCACAAGTCCCTGGAATGCTGCGGGAGACCCCCCCTCAAAGCCGCAGGCAGCTGAGGAACACCCGTGAGCTGCACAGCCGAGACCACCAGAGTGGCCTCCAGGACCCGGGAGGGGGTTTTCTTCCCCCACCCCATGTGGCCCTACACAGACCTGGCAGGAGCTGATTTCCAGCTTTCTCAGACTGAGGAAAACATCAAATAGCTGGCAGCATAAAAAGCAAGGGATGTTCC